>CABFVZ010000563.1:0-87416 GCA_902151445.1 Timema monikensis | reverse complement strand
GAACGAAATGGGTGTTTTTTACCCCCCGGTTAGTAATGCCATAGAAAAAAAAAAAAAAAAAAACACCAAAAAACTGGCCTTATATTTATTAATATTAGAACACTTTAGTAAAAGTGCATAGGAGGTCTGAGTTCTTTGACAAAAGGAACGGACCTGTCGTAAGACAAATCACCTAATAATAATAATAATAACGCGTGTTGATACATGTCCGTGTATTCCATATTGATTAATCAAATTGGATAAAGATGATGAAGATAGAATTTAGAATAAATCTACCCATATCTGTGTGGTAGGAGAGTGGTAGACCATATAGGGGAAAAAAATCCCCAATTCACCCGACTGGGATTAAATCCTGGATATCCCCGTCACTAATAATCCGGTCTATTAAAGGTTAGTTCCTACTTCAAAAATTTCTCTTAGAAGACACTTGAAAATATTAGTTGGCCTATTATTAGATAAATAGATTGCCATTTACCTAGGCCTACTTCACAGCTATAATTTACTTTAAAATAAAGAGAGAAAAAAAATACAAAAATAACAAAACCTAATCAAATTATATTTTCTTCTTCTTGAAAAAAGCTATATTATAACTTCCAAACGTTTGAAACCCGGCAGGACAGATTTTGATTATTTAGGCTACCACGTTTTGTGTGTGTGTGTGTGTGTGTGAGAGAGAGAGAGAGAGAGAGAGAGAGAGAAAGAAAAGAAGATAAATTTAACCACCAAATAGCTATGTTGGCAATCACGATTTCGTAAATCTTCATAAGGTAAGCTCTCTCAATTAAACCTGGTTCGGAAGTCTCATGGTCTAAAGAAGGGTTCGCAAACCCACGGCCCTTGGACCGTATCCGGCCCACGTGATATATCTGACAGGCCCACTTGTCTACAATATTTTTATATTACAATCCAGCATGCAGTCAAATACGCACAGACAAACATAATAATTTAATTTCAGTGTGTATCTAATATTTAGTAGCGAAAAACCTTAGATATAGTTCAATCTGTGTTATGTAATTTTATCACCTTAAATTCTGACGTGACCTGCTTTCATGACCGCATGGTCTAAGATGTAGCTCTTGTGTTAAAAATTGATTTTTATTGACACGGAAATCGGGTTTATAGTTCCGGTCTCGTGTATTGAGTTTTTTTTATAGAAGGTTTTCCACTCCCCCTCCACGCATACAACCCGAATATATAGTAAGAAGTGGTGTTAATAAAAAATACTGAGGTGTGAGAACTTTTATTTACACAATTTAATAAACTCTGCTTCGAGTATTTCGCTGACCCACATAAACATCTAAGAAAAAATAAGTTTTTTAATATTTTAAACATAATAAAGATTAAAAAAAAAATAGTAAAGACTGACATCGGTGGGCATGCGGATTAAACGTCAGGCTCTTCTTGCCTACATTGCCCGAGTAGGGGTGATCAAGGGTGAAGTTCCAGCCGGATGTATAAGGGATGGTTCTCCCTAGATGTGTTCCTATATTTACTTCACTCAAATGTGGTTACCTTTCCTATGAATTAAATCTTTCTCAACCTCTACCCATTAGCTTGAATAAAATTTGCACTATCCGGGTCGGTAGTAAGAAACAAAATACGTATAAACTGAATTGAATATTCCATGTTTATATAGGCTGTGGCCTACTTCGGTGGCCGCATGGTCTAAGAAGTCACTATAACAGTAACCAGACTGCCAATGATGGGCATATCGAGATTCGAATCTCTGTCGGAGGTACTGAGGACATTTTTCCTAAATATTTTTACATTCTCTCTCCAAAAAAAATGTGGATATACTTCCTCTTAATATGTAACTCTCCTAGTTCCGAACGGGTAGTGAAAGGAGGTGCTAAAAAAATGGTTGTGTCCCGTAATCAACCTCAAATTAGTAAATATGACCTTTCAATTAATTTTATTTTGATACCACATTAGGTCTTAATGTGAGACTCACGCACTAGACCGGATTGTCGATCACGGAGAGATCAAGGTTTGAATCCTAGTCTGAAGTACAGACGGTGTTTTCTCCTAAATGGTTTACCACTTTTCCTCTATGCAAAAGTAGGTACATTCATTCTAAATTATACCTTCTCCATCCATATTCCACTATCGTCAAATAATATGTTCATAAGCTGAACATAGGTTGAAACGTGGTGGAAAATAATACCAGCTCTTTAGAGCTAAAGCTCATCTAAGATATGAATGTAGGTAAGTGACAGCTAGGCAGGAGGCTCTTTAATACAAACATTGATTGGGAATATTATTAGAATTGTTTGACCACACTTTTTATTGATAGTGTAGTACTTAAGTCAACAACCATAATTTTGGCTTGATGTGAGGTTCTATCCATCCGGAGTGAGACATGCACTTCGGCTGGTTAGTGCTGCCCGCACCATCTGGTATAAATACCATGCACTAAGGGAGTACAGAAAGAGTGGTGATTCCACGTTGCTTTTCACACTGAAATTCTATGAGCGAGAATGACAGGATTTACCAATTTTCACAGGAAAGGTATTTTCACATAAATTCCAGGGTTATTTTGTATCTTACAATCGACATGGGAGCGACGGCTTCACTTCCTGAAGGAAGTTGTGCTATGGATTTTTATCTCTCAAGGAAAAAATTCATAGATCATGGCTGGGTTTGAACCCTTGAACATCGGGTCATGAGGTGAGCATTTTACCCCAAGACCACTGAGGTCAAAGAAAATATTGTATTACCCACTTTGTTGGCTGAATGGTCTAAGGCGCTACTAGAGCAATAGATTAAACTGCCGGTAACGGGGAGATCATTGTTCGTTCCCAGTGGGGTCTACTGAGTGTATTTTTTTCCTAAATGGTTTCTCACCATCTTAACTCATATCACAATATTATATCTACGTGAAGGTCTCACTGATAAACCATTACAATAGAACATATTTCGTCCGCACGAGAATTACAAAATTCCCCAACCATTACCACATTATCGCAATTTGAAGATTGATTTAAAAAAAATTTAAGGACAAAATTAATAAGTATCTTCGAGCCCATGTTAACATAGACACAAGCCGCCACCTATCATGTTTAATCTGCCCACAGTGATAGATTAGTAGAACGTTATCATTTAGTAATCACATGATAACAGCAGAGGTATAAAGATTTAAATCTACTTTTTACCCTTTAAAAAAAAATTGTCATATTTGGACGGATAAACATCGATATTTCATCATGGCTCATAAAAATTAAAAATAATATTACTATTTTTAAATATTGCACTGTATAATCTATTCTGTATTATGATGGTCATTCTTTTCAAACAAACAGCTTGATCAAAAGTATTTACGACGAGTGTATACATTCTTGACAAGGCCATCCTTTCTTAACTTTCGGGCTGATAAGTCAAATCTCGTTTTAAATAATAATTGCTCCTAAACAAAGAAGATTTGTACCTATTGTTTCTAACGTTATTGAGGACTTTATTGAAATTTATTTGTATTTGTATTTGTTAGATTTAATTTAATTTTTAAAATTATTTTATTTTTGATACTAATTTCATGAAAGTGTTTCTAACTTCAGTTATTATTATTACCACTATAGCCTTTTATTGCATCGTAAATTATAATAATATTTTGATTAAAAGAATGGATGGTACAATTTTACTCTCAAAACAGTGGGCAACAGGACAAGGGTGTCAGTTTCATATTGTCTAATTTTACCGATGGATCTATTTCTCTTGAATAATAAATACCATATCCTGATTTTTTAACCAAGAAAGCAGTAGGCCTATAAACAAGAATACCATATTAAAATTTTTAGAAAACACTTTTGTTTACTATGTTCAAATGTTCAGAAAAATAACCAACATTTATCTCTGTTATGGCATATAATATGACTTATGTTATGACTTATAATATTTATACATAGTAAATTACTGTTTATATTTTCTAGATTTAACTTGCTACTATGTCTCAAACTATGAAGCATGAAATTATTGGATTCAAGAATTGAGCCTAGAGGTTTCGACCCTACAATTTATAAAACTACCAAATTTTTCCCTTTGTTGAAAATAACCTTAATATAAATATTGTTTTTAAGTGATGTGTAGTAAAATTATAATTTCCAATATCCATTGTGTCGAGATCACCCTACATTAACCTATAACATGTAAATCTATATTATACATTCTCATGTTGTAAAGTGATTAGGGAAATTTTCACTTCAACTCTGGAGGGTCTCTGGGGTACTTGATTTCCTGTTTTTATGTTGTTGCTAAGGACTGCAGACATATTAATTCACAATCGAAAATTAAATTTTGACAATTTATATATTTATTTATTTTGTCTGGTCAATAGCTAGTGTTTATCTTTTAAAATAAACTGATTGTGGAAAAATGATTATAATTATTTGCATTCCTTAGCAGGGTGTTTTAAAAATGTTCATCTCAAGGTCCAAATTTGAGCATCTGTTTGCACCACAGGCCGAAGATATATTGAGTAGTTAAAACTTAATAATATAGGCCCACAAACAACACTTAAAATTTATTTTGAATATTATATATAAATTGTATTTTTGTTTGGTAGAATTTTTCCAATTTTGTCATAGATAAGTTAAATTAATATATACAAAATATTTTATGAAATATCACTCACTTTACCTGAACTTAGCATTATAAAATAATATATAAGGATTTTCATCACTCAAATAAATGCACAGTGAAATGCAACCATGAGCTTTTCTAAATAAATGTTATTTGAATCATCAGGCCTTCTCCCAATTTTTGGCTGGTAAATATTAAAGGAAGTGAGAATTCAATAGTGTATAAGGTCAATTTATCGTATTAAACTTCAACAATATTGCATACAATATATTTAATAAATATGTTATAAATCATCTAACACGAAAAACAATAAAACCGCCTCGGTGTTGTAGTTAGCTAACAAGCTAGTTTTGTGTTGAGCTAGACCACCGAAGACGGGAATATTTGAGGTTCAAATCTCGGTTGAGTGAACTGGTGTGGATTTTCATAAATGGTTTTTCACTCTTTCTCCACACAAATATGGGTTCACTTCCTCTAAATTCAGCCTTCCCTATTCATAACACATTAGCTAGTGTAATTAGTACTTAGGCGTATAACCCGAATGGGTAATAAGACGTGGTGCTAAAAAAAAGTACCTTATTAGTAACATGGAAGTATTTAGCTTAAATGACGACTAATATTGCCTTAACATTATTTTGGAAGGACTCTTAGATTTGGAATTGCCGCCAAAACTTGCCATACTTTATTGGTAATTACTTAAAGTTGTGCAATTTTTATGGACTTTCACTTTAATATTCGTATAGTTTAATATTTATGATTACATAAACATTCATTATATAATTAATTTAGCTATAAATACATGCGTAATTAACGTGTAAAATTCAGTTTTCTCCATAAGAAAAGCATTATAGGCTCTGACGTCATACCCCCACAATGGCATACTGCTGCTTCTAGGAACTGTGTTGGCTGCACTGGTTATCTTAGCCAGATCACTGTGGCATGTTGTGAGGAACAAGAGAGAGTCTAGACAAGCAGTGACCTTGAATTTAATATACATCACTCGTGCAAATTTGTATGTGATAAATCAGAAAGCCGCGGAAGTTATAAAAAAATATAGATACTATAAACATTCAATTTTATTAGACAGATATAAAAATACATTATTAATATCCAAAGGCTCGTCCTCAAGTTTATATATAAGGTAGGAATTAAACATATATTTAACATCTATATATGAGTGAAATGAACAAATGAAAGCTACAGTTGATTGTATTTACACATATTCTTATATTTAACATCTATATATGAGTGAAATGAACAAATGAAAGCGTGAAGTTGATTGTATTTACACATATTCTTATATTTAACATCTATATATGAGTGAAATGAAAGCTACAGTTGATTGTATTTACACATATTCTTATATTTAACATCTATATATGAGTGAAATGAACAAATGAAAGCGTGCAGTTGATTGTATTTACACATATTCTTATATTTAACATCTATATATGAGTGAAATGAACAAATGAAAGCGTGCAGTTGATTGTATTTAGACATATTATTATATTTAACATCTATATATGAGTGAAATGAACAAATGAAAGCACGCAGTTGACTGTATTTACACATATTCTTATATTTAAGACGATTTCAAGTACATCATTGGCGTAAGATGTCAGTAGTGGCACAAGATAAAAGTTTACCGCTCTAATGTTTTAATCGTTGGTGCTGTTTTTTTTAAATTCTTATTTGGAGGTGGTTGTAACAGAAATTATTTATGTCAGCATGGCCGCATTTAAAAATATGGCACTCCCTAGGCACATAAGCTGCAGGCATCACTCACCCTTCCCCCTCCTCACAACCTACTCCCAACAAAATATTTATATTCTTATTTGTTAATGAACATAAATAGTAATGTTGCAGGCCTATTTATTGCTACTATTTACAATATTTCTCCTACGATTATATGACCACTGTGCGAAAAAGTTGTGTTAGTCAAAATATGGCACGGGTTCCTAAATTAGTGACACAATTATTAGCCAACAGATGGCAATAATAGACGTTATAGAATTCTAATAATACACTAGCGCCTTATAATAGCAAGCTTCAGCTACAGCTGAGTCCGTGTGTTTTTTTTTTCAGTGAGAATTAATTCATGTTAAAGATAAAGGTTTCGGTTTCACATCCTATGACGTATCTTGGAAAGGGCGCTGGTGAAAACAATTTTATTTTATTTAATGTTGTGGCCCCAAAAATCTTTCACCCTAAGCATGTCCCTAGTCTGCCTAGGGGGTAATGTAACAACGCTGCGTGATAGAGTAAATGTGTGTTTTTTTATCCACAAACAAACGTCAGAAGGAAAGTGTTATAGCTTTTCTTATATCCAATAAATAAATTTTGTTTAAGCCTCGTTAAGAACTACCAACATCAAATAAATCAAGTGATTGTTAATAAAAATATAATTTGTATAATTATCTAATTCGTCCTGACTTGAAAAAAGGTTTAGAGCTTGAAACTAAAAGAAATATACATTTATAAAACCAATCACATAAAAATGACATTCAATATTTTAGTTTAAAAGTAACAATTTGGTTTACTATTGTAATGCATTAAGTACACCTTGCTTCAATCCAATAATTACATTATCACTCGCACAGGTGGGAACGCAAACTAAATTTCAAACTCATCTAGTTAGATTCACCATTAATGGATGGATCAGGTTTCGAATATCTACCGGATGTAATAAGAGCTGTAATTTCCTAAATGGTTCCCCACGCTGTTTCGACGCAAATACCAATACACTTCCTAAAAACCCTACCTTCCTCAACTATACCTCAATAGTGTATTTAAATGCTTTTATCTCTAAATTTAGTAAGATGTGGGGAGCGAAGGAAAAAAAAAGTGTAAAGGCTCGTCAACACAAATGTATTTTAATTAGCTTTAGATCATAGATCGGCAACCTTTTTTGGGCTCGACTTTTGATCTTGATCGATCGACTTTTACAGTTATAAAGGTCCAACTATCACCCTTTGTTTATCCACTATATTTTCACTTTTTGTTCTATATATCTTATATTTATTCCTTAGATTCAATATATACTCCAATTCTTATGTCCCTGTTTTTATAGAAAATACATAAAATAAATAAAATGTACACTCCGTTTACTCTGAAAGGTAGCAGCAGTCTTACCTTGACTGATTATAGAAACTTAATATTTAATTATCTTTGAAACTCCACACGTAAATTAATATTAGATCCTACGTGTCCAGGGAACCCAGAACAGGTAAAAGTTTGGAGTGTGTCAAGATGCAACCCCCTTCCCCCCTTTCCATAGTATTAGTAAGGAATATATTAAACAATATATTTAATACAAATATTGTACCTATCTATAATATTTATCATAATTCACCAATATTGTCTTGACATTAAACAATAACTAATTGGTTAAAGTAAAGCATATTACTTATAATTATTAGTTCTGTACCACAGTGTTACTTTATTAAGATTACGAGAAAGGGTAAGTAAGATAAGTTATTAACCTACTTTAAAATACTTAGATATCAAATCATGTGATACGAAACGTTTAATAGCTATTCTCAATATTTATATAAAACAATACCAGTAATACAGTTAATTTCTTTCTATGTTATCTGCCAAAAAAAAATTAACAATAAAAAACGCTTTGGTTGTCGAATGGCTTAACTCTCGCGACAAACTTGGTTGCCAACGATGAGGAGATCTAGGTTAGAATCCCTGTCGGGTGTACTGAGGGTGATTTTCTCTACATGATTTTCCATTTTTTACAATATGGCAATTAAAAACCAAATAAAGTGATATAAAGAGAAAATAATATTTTTTCATATCGTGCTTGAATTTTGTTTTTGCCAGGACCCTCAAACTAAATCTTTTGTTGGAGCCCTTTTCCTTCTGAAGAGGTACTGCAACCTCAACGCTAGTCCTATCAAATAAAGCTTTGTGTAAAAGGAAACCGGTTTTAAAATATTATTATTATTATTATTATTATTATTAGCACCGCGTCTTACTACCCATTCGGGTTATACGCACTTACGCCAATATGTAATGGTAGGGTGATTGTGAGATGAAATGGAGGACCTACAGTTTAACGTGGAATCCGAACCACGGTTTTAAAATAAAAAATTGGGTATGTGTGACAGTAATAATATGCATGTACCTAAACGTAGTGTGTTTAGTGATGTGTGCAACGTGTTTGTGTTGTCATAGAGATATGTAAAACATAACATACATGGTAAAAGTTACATTATAATCTGAGAAAAGGTAACTAATGTGTATATACATGTAGATATAGATATGTATAAAGATAAATGCATATGAAACTAAAATATCATGTAAGGTCAAAATATTGGGTTTCTAAAGGTACTTGTTAAAAACATGAGTCACCCCCTATCATTTTTATCTGCATAAGATAACAATTTAACCCAATTTATCCATTTAAGTTAACACTTGATAATCACATTATGATACTTAGTAAATATTACACCAAAAATATCAAGATTTGATTCTACTTTTCCCTCTACCACATTCCTCACACTTTCATAAATATATAGATATTTCAATTAAAACATGCCTTATGATAGGTTTTGTTTTAGCACATAATCTTGCTATGAGTTGATATATGTTCGGGTTATACGCCTTTGTATTAATTAGTTAGGTTAATGGTTTTAGGAATTAGTAAGGTTAAATTTAGAAGAAGTGTACCCACATTTGCGTGAGGTGATAGAGTCAAACCATTTTAAAAAAGCCTTCAGTACACCCGAGAGAGATTCAAACCTCGATCTCACTGTCAATGGTAGTCTAGTCTACTGTGATAGTAGCGCCTTAGATCATGTGGCCACCAATGCGGGCAATGATGGTTATTAATGTCATTATCATTTTTTATATTATAATTTTTATTTTTTTCCTCTTCTTCTAGTCGAACTTGTAAAGTAAGCTACTTGATCAAATATGTATAAGAGTAGTGTGTAAATTTCACGCCAAGGCCAATGTGTGACTGCTTGTCAAGGTGACGGACGCTATATAAACGACTAAACTATTGGGTTGATAAGAGATCAAGTCTCTTTTTAAACACTCACTCCAAATTAAAGACACTCCGTATTCATGTTATGGCAGATGAATGTATAATCTGTTTACCATGTACAATGTTATCATTCTAGACGAGGTACATACATATATACATATACATAAATGTATACAAAAAGCTATAATTAGCTTACTATCCACTTCGATGACCCCATGGTATAATGCGTTACTTTCATGATATACAAGACTGCTTATGATGGGCAGATTGAGGTTCGAATCTCAGTCGGGTATACTGAAGTTGATTTTCCAAAATGGTTTTCCACTGACCCCACACTCAAATGCGGATACACTTCCTCTAAATATAATACTAGCGTAATTAGTACATAGGCGTATAACCCGAGCGGATAGTAAGACGTGGTGCTAAAATAACACCAAAACTATTTATCTGATTACAATCTACTTTTAATATTTTTTAAATTGAATATTATGGTATTCAGTTTAATTTAGATTAACTATAATAACTATAGAAAATGCATCACTTTAAGTTATATTGGCTGGATGGACAACGTATTCAATTTTTGTCTCTTCTTCGTTCTAGTTTTTAAATCATCCCGTACTTTAATATTAATAGTATCAGATCCACTTAGGGAGTAAAGGATCTAGGACAGTGATTCTCATAGTGGAATACGCGTAATATTGTACAGTTAACAAAAACACCCATCTCACTGATACCCACAATATGATATTGATCATTTTGTTAGATTTGTTCAATCACTCATGTCGTTTTTTGTGTTTATTAATGCATGTAGTTATGTAAAGTAAACTGTGAATAGACACAAATAAATATATATGTTTTATTGTACATCCATTATTATAGTAACATATTTTATATCTGTACAAAAGGTACGCCCGTTATACTAATATTTCCAGGTGGTAAGTGAAGTATACAAGTTTGAAAACAACCGGTCTAGGATTCAGTACCTGACAGAGCTATAAAATGTTTCCATTACTGAAATTTGTTGACTATCCTTTCAAGCTGATAAATTTACAAATATCTGCTTCAGTGGCCACAGTGGCTAAGGCGTCCGTCACTCTCGTGCTATACTAGACTGCCAATATCAGGGATATAGGGGTTCAAACCACGGCTAGGTTTACCGAGGTTTTTTTAACCCAAAATTGTTTCCCACTCTCACTCCACGCAACTGAGGGTACATTTCCTTTGAATTCAACCTTCTTCATTCCTAATTCATTAGCGTGATTAGTAATTATATGTGCATATATCCTTTACAAGTATAAGTTATTCACGAGCTAAGTTTACCTGGATGACAGCTCGAAATGTTACTAGAAGTAATCCCTAATATATCACTACGCCAACAGCTGACATCTATCACTTTGGATGACTGTAATGAAAACAGGTGGTAATATATTAATGTGATAGTTAACCACAGTAATTTAGGCCTATATTATTTATATAATTATTTGAGGTCAGACACAAAGTTTATTTATAGTTTTATTCCCCTTAAAATATATATTCACACCACTTTCACAAAAACTTCTAACGAACATAGCTTCAAAATGGCGACTGACGAACCTAAACCATATGATTGAACATAAAGGTAAAAAAGTTTTTTACAATGATGCAGACACTTTGTATTAGGCTTAAGCACATTGTCCCAAAGCTCAAAAACTTCTAAAATGGATTTTGAAATATACATGAAGACCAAACCATAAACCTTTTTTTTATATAAATAGTGTTGTTTTAGATTTCTATAAGAAAAATATAGTAATTTTTTGCTAATTCTAGCTAAATTATAATAATGGAATATTCTCTAAGAGGTTCGTTTTATAATAATATCCGATTTTAGCTCGTAGACTCCCACGATCTTATAATTCACTTCGTTGGTTATCGCTACAAGCTTATATCCTAATTGTCTTACACATGAACTCATATCTGATTGCTATAAAAGATTCCTAGATCTACTTTCACCTATTCATATGTCGATTCATGGCATATAATAGATATTACCTTAGTCTATAAAATAGCACTAATAATTTAGTATAAACCAACTTCGATTATCTATTGTTCTGAGACGTCATACTCACAATAGACTGGCCTTTCGTTGATAAAGATATCCGGGTTTGAATCCTCGCTTAGTGTACTTTATTATGAGTGTTTTTTTTCCTAATTAGTTTTATTATGTCCAACAACGCTGTTAAATATTCAACCTTACTCATCACCAACACATTGTTGCAAGTAGTACATATGCTTATATATCCGGACGGGTAGTAGGATGTTGTGCTAAAAAAATTCAACCAATTTAAACACAAAAAATATATATCTGTATTTTATAAGATATATATCTGTATTTTATTTCGTAAGAAAATCAAGGTAAACATAGCTCATCTGCTTTAGGGGTATTTAGCCTTTCCCAATCATCAAATTTCGATTAAACTTTATATATCTTACTAAATCTCCCGCATCTCGTAGTTAAAACGTCATAGGTGGTAAAAAAATCACAAGTCTTTAAACTTTAGGAATTTTTACCCATTTGAGAGGTTTTAAAAATCAGAAGGGGAAAGCAGATATTGCGACCGATGTCAGATGGCTGCTTTTTGCACTAATACCCTTTAGATTCGCGAATATTTTTTATCTTCTATTCGTGATTGCATAATATTGCAATACTGTCCTTACACCATTAGTAGAGATATATGAGCCACAAAGATGGGTGGATTTATTTCACTTGGTGTTAAAGTTTCACTGTAGTAACAGTTCGTTGATAAGGTGAGAATGTGTTATATTTATTTATGAGATTCTTATGAAGGAAATAGCTACTTATTATATGCGACTAATTTGTATTTGTATCTTTATAAAGGCCTATATATTCCTACTTGTATCTGTATTTTTATAAGCTATTAGTGCCTTAAAGTTAGGTTGAGGTAGGTAACATTTAGAGAGAATATAATGTAATTAGATTGGGAGGGGAAAAGAGAGAATAAAAAGGTAACTATTTAGTAAAAACCGATCTAAACACTTGAATGGGATTCGAAACACCTACTCCAAATCACAGGCGAAACTAATTAGTCCTTATATATAATTTGATAAGCCCGTTTCCGGTATTAGAAACTACGAGGAAATGACTGAACAGATTTTGACAAACTACCACTTATGTTAACGGTTATGAGTCCAGGATGTAGGGGAAAATAATTGTTTACCACGAAAACCCCATTTTCACAGAGAATTTTCAGTTTTTTATTATTTGTTTAGTCACCATGGGAACTGTTATTTGCTGCATGGCTGTAAATCTCTAAATCTCTTTGGCTAAAAACAACTCAATCTTTATTTATTGGCCCGATTACATCACAATTTTCTCTTTGGATGAATATTTCTCTTTGGATGCTGGTCATAGCACATTTAAATTGAGATGCCTAAATTGGGGAAACATTTATTTTTTATTTGAATGTTATCGTTAATTTGAATTTAAATCCCTAATATTGAGCATAATTCGAAAATTAAAAGGCTATGTATTTAAGTTCGTGAAAATATTATCTACGTTTTGTTTCAAGCAAGATAAAATGATGTTCAAATATGTGTATCATAATCTTAAAAACGATAAAATGATCTTGAATTATGTTTAAAAAAATAGCCATTTTAACTATCTAAGTATTAGTTTCGGTGTTCGTTTTTTTTTTAAATAATGGGTTTTGATGTTAAATTTAATCAAATAATGGGTTTTGATGTTCATTTTAGTAAATAGTAGCACAATACAAATAAAAAAGTTGGGCTACGTTTTCATTTTACCACTTAGTTTTGAGGATATGATATTTAAAAGTAATGTTTTGTGTACCCCAGCTATCTTTTCACATTCTTACAAATACAGTAAGTTCAGTTATGTTTCCATGTTAATACTTAATTTTGAGGGATTATTTCAAAGTACCGTTATGTTTGAGTACCACATCTATATTTTAACATTCTCTCTCTCTCTATCAAACTCTCTCACGCTCTTACACATACTCTTACACTCTCTCACACTCTCTCACACTCTCTTCTCTCGCTCTCCCTCACACACATACACTTTATAACACTTTATTTCTAATATAATTGTTCATCATTCTCTCTCTCACACTTTATCATTCTATCTCTCACACACTCTCTACCCTCAATACACTCTTTATCACACAATTTCTCTCTCATAATCGTTATTACACTTTCTCTCTTAAACTTTCTCTCTCTTTAGAACGTTCTATATCTTTAATGCTCTCTCACAAACACTCTCTCTCAAACTCCCTCTATTTCAAACTCTCTCTCTATCTCACTCTCTTAAACTCACTTAATCAAACCCAATCTCTCTATCTCACTCTCTTTATCCCAAACTCACTATCTCTCTCTCAAACCCACCATCTCAAACTCGCTATCTTAATTTCTCTCTCCAACTCTCTCTCAATCTAATATTCCCTCTCTATACTAATCTCTCCCTTTCTAACTTTCGCTCTCAAACATCCTCACATTTTCTTTTCTTTCCCACAATATCTCTCTCAAAATGTTGACGCTTTCTTTCTCTCTCGCTTTCTCTCTCTCTCTTTCTCTCTCTCTCTCACACACACACTCGCACACACTTTATTGCGCTTTCTCCTTTACATATTCTTTTTTCTTTCTCAAACACTCTTTCACACACCCTCTCTCTCCCCTCCTACACACACTATTTTTATCTTTTCTCGGTATTTCTCTATCTAACACATACACATACTCTCACTATCACTCACTTACAATCACTTGATATCTCTCAATTGTAAATGCTTAGTCTCTTACACTCACTTCCTCACACTCACACTTCCATTTTCACACTTAGCAATAATACACTCAAACACTTTCTCTCTCATTTTCACTGTCACATTTTATAACTCTCTCTCTCTCATATACCTTAATATATATTATTTGATAAGCCCGTTTCCAGTAATAGAAACTACAAGGAAATGACTCAACAGATTTTAACAAACGAGCATTCATTTCAAAGATTAGGGAATCAGGATGGCGGTAAAAATAGTGGCCTAAAACTAAAACCAAATTTTCCATCTTTTCCTTCTGTGTGGGCAGTGGTTCATCTGTACAATCATTCTTTGTTTACATCACCATTGAAACCATGATTTGTGTATATCAATATATTACTGGTAAATAAAATATTTTGTCTTTGTTTAAAAATAATATCAGCTCAATCATTACTTGAGTGGTTTAGTGCAACAAATAGAGATCTAGAAAAGGGGTCATTTTAAAGTTCTCATCGGGGCGTAAAGGGTTAAAATATACAAATAGCCATTTTAACTATTTAAGTATGATTTTTGGTGTTTATTTATTCAAATAATGAGTTTTTATGTTCATTATATTCAAATAATGGGTTTAGTTGTGCAATAGTAACAAAATATAAATCCATAAATTAGCTATGTTTTAATTTTACCGCTTGATTTTGAGGATATGATAATTCAAAGTAATGTTTTGTGTACAACATCAATATTTTAACATTCTTTATCTCTATCTGACACTCTTTCACGCTCATTTTCTCTAACACTCTCACACACTCTCTCCCCACACACACTCTATAGCACACTCTCTCTTATATGATCTTACCTAATTCTCTCTCACACTTTATACCTCTCTCTCAAACGGTATATACCCTCACATACACTCTTTATCATACAATCTATCTCACATAATCTTTATTATATTCTCTCTCTTAAGTTCTCTCTCAAATGCTCTATCACTCAAAAGCTCTCTCTCTTAAACTCTCTTCAAATCACTTTAACTCTTTCTATATATCAATCTCGTTCTCTTTATTTCAAACTCACTCTCTCTCAAAATGTCTTTTATCTCATACTCACACTCTCAATTTCTCTATTTAACTCCCTAATTCTCTCTCCAACACTCTCTCTTAAACCCTGTCTCTCACTCTCTCTCACTTTAATTTTCTCTTTCTAAACTAATCTCTAACTTTCTTTCTTAAACTCTCTCTCACATGACCCCACATTTTCTCTTTCTTTCACAAAATATCTCACCCAAAATTTTACTCTATTTTTTCATATACACAGGCTCAGACACTTATCACGCATTCTCCCTTACATATTCTCATATCTATCATTCACTTTATCTCACTTTCTCTCATTCACGCTCTTTCTCTTACATAAATTATCTCTTCTAGCACACACACATTTTTATAAATAATTTAATAAGCCCATTTTTGATAGTTGAAATTAAGAGTTAACTATTTTAACAATTTTAACCAACGAAATTCTTTTAAAGGCTTGGTCGGGGTCCAGGATGCCAGCAAAAATATTAGCCTAAAAAACTAAATTTTCCTTGCAAATTTTCCATATTTTCATTATGTGTGGGCATTGGCTAAACTGTACAATAATTCTTTGTTTACATCATCATGGAAGCCATTATCTGCGTATAATTGTATATTGTCAAAAAAAAATTATTTTTGGTTAAAAATAATAACAGCTTAGTAATTATTACTTATGTAACGAATAGATACAGCACTGGGAGAGGGGTCGTTTTAAATTTCTCATCATAGACTGAAGAGGGAAAATATAAGTTTTGATTTAAATCAAACAATGAAAGCTAAATCTACGTGTAATTTGATAGCCTTTGACAAGTAAACTTTTAATTAGAAAGTCAAGTGAGGACTTATTATATATTTATTTTTTCCCGATAAAAAATCTATAATACATTTAAGTCCAATAATATGCAGGCATCGCTGCAACGATCCATTAGTACACTTGTAATTCTCGTAAATACTCATTACATCGGTTTCATTCCCTCATTTATGAACAATCAAAGCACGAGGATAAGAGTCGCGATTGTAACAAGTTCATTAAACAGGAAAATCGGCCAAAACATTCTCAGTCAGCAAGAGTCTTCTGTCTTGAGGGTTTGGAATAATACGACAGCCGTACAGCTGTACACACAATTTATTTAATCACGTAACACAAATTATGGCTGTTGTAACGCTGGAACTTATTATCTAAGTATGGCACAAGTTTGAAATAATTAACTTCAATTCAAACACCAACTTGGATAGCCTTAATTAATTAAATATATATGGAGTGGGTTGTAGCGGGAATTTATTTATACCAATTTAATTAACTTATTTTTCCGTTTTTAATGCGTTTCCACTGTTTAAAAATAGTGAAATCTCCCCATGTTCTATTACTTTTTATTATGGCCTGTAAAAATCAATGTCGTTATATTTTTCTTCCTCGTGTTCCCTAGTGTTCACCATGAAGCTATGGACGTCACTGCCATTGTTCCTAATGTGCTACCAAGTGTACGGCGCCAACATTCTGGGTCTCCTCACGCTCACCTCATATAGCCACCACATATGGAACAGATCGCTTATGCAGGCCCTCGCCGCCAGAGGTCACCAGGTCACCGTCGTCAGCCCGGACTCTGACCCCAACACCGGCCCCAACCTCACCTATATCCTACTAGAAGGCTCGTACGAGAACATCATGGACAATTTTAAATTCTCGGGAGGGTGGGATGATTCTCTCTACCAAAGGACGAGTTTTTTGGCCAAGTGGAGTTTCTTCAACTGCGAGTATCAGATGTCAACAAAAGGGATGAAAAAAATACTTGGATACCCTGATGGAAAGGTGTTTGATTTGATTATCTCTGAAGCAGCTTTTACAGAGTGCTTCATGACATTAATCCCCAAGTTTGGGGACCCTCCAGTTGTTCTAGTTAGTGGTGTTGGTATTCCCCCCTTCGTAGATAAAATGACGGGGACCCCGGCAACCCCGTCTTACATCCCAGATTATCAGCTTCCTCTCTCGGAAACCATGGACTTCCAGGAGAGGTTTTTGAACTTTATAACTTACCTTGTTAATGACATCTTTCACACATATTACTACTTGCCAAAGCTTGAAGAAATCGCTAGTCGCCACCTTGGCTATAAGGTGAAGTCAATTGACGAGCTGAGACGAAACATAAGCATCTTACTGAGCAACTCTTTTCATGGATTTGATACTCCAAGACCTCTGATGCCAAATGTAATTCCAGTTGGAGGAATGCACTTGAAGCCAGCGAGTCCATTGCCAAAGGTACAATTCGTTCATGGAAGCGTTACTTTTTTTCTAACAAACTAAAAATTTAATATAATCTGTACCGTAATGAACCACCTAATAATATGTATTTTGGTCATGTCGACGGGATGAGTTAGTTTTTATTTCTCTTGTAAAAGTGATATAATTATATTTTATAAGTGGGTTATTATGGCGTTATTTTTAGCTACGTTTCATCTGTTATAAAAGGCCAAAGTTTCTTGTGAATTGGTATCTTTACTAACTCAACCATAAAGTGTCTTCTAGAATCCTACCCATAGCCTTCTCACTTAACTCACAGTTCGTAGGAGCTTCCAATTGTAGTGGATTCCAATCTCTCTGCAACTCACCATCAAAACCTCAATTTATGATCTTAAACTAGTATTTTAACATGCAACCACAATATCATTTTTGACAGACAGATCGAGGTAGGAATTTTACAATCTGTATGTATATATCAGGTTTACCATATTGTTTCCAACTCCATGTTAAAACTAATGTTGGTTTATTTCCTATGAAAATATCCTCTTTTTAAAAATATTTTATAGTAAGTCGTTAATAACACTTTATTCAAACGAATATATACATACAAGGCAAACTAGCTAGTTCTTTGATATACATCTTAGTTTTTATAGAAGGGAAACTTACTCCATCTATTTTTAGCGGTGGAAGGATAAGAATAGTTTAAAAATAATAGTATTTTGTTAATAATTTAAATAAAACTGTATTAACTAAATAAAGTACATCAAATTATAAAACTTTACATGTCAGTTGATAGGAATTGGGGAAGAAGATAAAAATATATTTAGATAATCACCTATGAAAAACTTTCTTATTTAAGTATTTTTTAAAACACTTGATGATTTGGGTTTTATACATATTTATTTATCTCATTACAATACTTGACATATAAAATGCTAATCTTGCGTTATCAGAACCTTAAGACATTTCTTGATGGCGCCAAGAACGGCGCGATAGTATTCGCCCTGGGCTCGAATGTGAGAAGTGACCAACTAGCGCCTGAAACTCGAAAGGCACTACTTGATGCATTTTCACAACTACCTCAAAGGATCTTATGGAAGTTTGAAACTGAGGACTTACCTGGAAAGCCGGACAACGTAATGATCAGCAAGTGGCTACCACAATCGGACGTTCTGGGTAAGATATTATCAACAAATAATTCACTCTCACGAGAGAAATGTATTTAAAAGAACAAGACATTGAAAACTTTTATATTTCCACCGTTAAATACTTATGGATCCATTTAAATATTTAAATTTATACGATACTATTTTATTATTTTGTTTCTTCAAGTGAAAATGTTGTCTAATTTAATGGGACATAACTATAACAATGTATAATAAAACACCCTATACTTACATATTCCGATTTATATAATAGGGGTTAGGTATGTTCCCAACAGGTGCAATTTTAGATTTTGCGTGAATACTGTTTCTCGATGATATATTTTTAGATTTTTAAATTGGGAGGTACAGGATTGGTGGCCATCTGGGTCAGGCTATCGGCATGTGTTAAAAAAACACCTTGAAGTAAATAAAATTTCGGATTTGTAGATTGATGTCAAGTTTTTTTGATTGGATTCTTCTTTCAGCTTAACTAACCTCAAGTATTTGGTGTTATTCAATACAAATTATTTGATATGTGTTTTAATCTTGCCTTGGGACAAAGTAAGAGGTGAGTTCGATGAAATAAATCTTCTTTTATTTTAAATAGAATTTTAGTTTATGGTCTGGCCCTGGGTCTTATTATTAATGATTATGCCAATTGTACGGGGAGCTGTTGTCAACAATGTATAAAAGGCAGGTCTTCAATAAAGCTATCGTTAATGAAGACTTGTCCATCTTCCATCTTAAAGAAGCCATAATCTCTATTTTTGGTATTGAGAGTGTAAGCTTGTAGTCAGCCTCTGTGTCACAAACGCCCAACTAAAAAGGTTATATTTTACATATCGTTGTTCTATAGAAGCAATATTTTTATCTAGGTTAAATTTATTCTTCTTGCATTGTCAATATTACCAAGTCCCCTCCATATTTCACTATATTTATCACATATTCTACTATTTTGAAATCTACAGATTGTTACAAATCTTCCTTGGAAAGCCTATTTTTCGTACAGGTTGACAATAATTGGCGATAACTGATAAGCTACACGCTTGTCTTACTCTCCTCTCTACATCTGCACTAACTATTGGTGTCTACTCTATTCAATTTTATTTTAACTCCTTGCTTCATGTACTGTATATTACAACTTTGAAGTTTCCTATTAATTTTCTATCCCTCCAGTCAATTTAAATTTATTTGTGTATCTTCTTCAGATTATTTCAGTTCACCCGGTCAAAATAGTTTATACACTTGAACAGAAGACACGCATGCATGTATACGAGTATATGTTATTATGTTTGTGTACATGTATGTTTATGTTGGAGGAATACATTCATATAATATTATATAGGTATATAATATTTATCAGGTGATTTATAACTATATCCCTACTATTATTGCAGTATTATTATCTGAATAATGACATTAAACGTTTTATTTCACTTGTAAAATGCACTATGGTCCTTGCCATTTCAGATTTATAAGCAAGTACAAGCATTAGAAACACATTTTTACGGGAAAGTTTGAACGTCCCCGACAGACAGTTGCAACATGTCTCCTGACACATGCTCACACTCCTCCCTAATAATATTATTATTTATCACCGCGTCTTACTACCCGTTCGGGTGATACGATTTTTAAGTACTAATTACGCTAATGTATTGGGAATTGGGAAGGTTGAATTAGAGGAAGTGAACCCGCATTTGCGTGGAGGGAGAGTGGAAAACCATTTAGTAACCCCCGCCCCCAGTTCACCCGACCAAGATTCGAACCTCGATTTCCCCGTCCTTGGTGGTCGAGCTCAACACGTCTAGCGCGTTAGCCAACTACGCCACCGAGGCGCCTCCCCCTTATAATAGTTTCCAGCGTATCCAAATCAGGTGGATTTCTGGCATACACTTTCTCTTTAAGTTAGCTCCAGAGAAAAAAATATCAAATGGGGTTAAGCCTGGGCTTCTCGGTGGCCACTTAACATTTTCGTGACACCCGATAACCCAGCCAGGAAAAACATTGTCAATCCATGCCCGTGATATCAACGTGAAATGGGTCGGTGCCCTGTCTTGCATGAAGTGCACAACTTCCACATCTTCCAGACTACAACAATTGGACTACTGAAAGTCTCTAGCATGTGCAGGTACCTATCCAAACTCATCGTATCACGAAGAGTGTAGGGGCAAAGAAGAGTACTACCACATATACCATACCACACAGTGGCCGAGGAACGTGACCACAATTTTCCAACTGTAACATCAGGATTTTCTGCTCTAGGGTCCCAGTAATGGCAGTGGTGGCGATTGACGAACCCACCCATATGGAACACGGCTTCGTATGACCACAGGATGTTATTTACGTTATTTGATTTCACTTCCATCCATGCTAGCATTGATTTGGTGAACATCAGCCTGATATCACAATCGTCCAATGTAAACGCTTAGACAAGGTTTGATTTCCATGGTTGCCACGGTAACTCCTTCATTATTCATTGGAGCGAACCATACGGCAAACCAGATTCTCAATGGTATTGTCTCAGGTATTTCTTGGGAATTCGCGCAAACAAAGTAGCAGCCCCAGCTTTAGCCTCTTCTATGACACCTTTCTTCGGACCGGCACCCTTCTGCTGGCTAATGAACCCGTTCGCTTTACAGCAAGTGTCGCGGGTCTCTTATTCTCCCGTTTCCACTATCCTTGCACCATTAGTAGCGACTTCCACCCCATCTGCAATCCGAGCATGGTCTGAAACGGATAGTCGTGCCGTCATCTTGACGACACGTGGTTAGTCCTAAAACGGATAAATAACTTGTAGGGATTATGCACTGGCATAGAAAATAGAATAGTATAATAATAGAGTTATTGATCTTATATCATTATGGACAGAATACATCGAAATAAAAATAGGGACATAAATATGGAACACCTGATTATATATATATACACTGGTCGTGGAAGAAAATATATGGAATAAGGTAATGCAAGACAGGATAATATGGGAGCAACTGATGAGGTCTGCTCATGATCTAAATCAGTGGCTGAGTTTTAACCTTTTTTGTTTATTCACGGCAAATTATATGTAGTAAGCTCCCGTGACACTCTAACTGAACTGACTGGAAGGCTAAAAGGATTTGAAACGAGATTTCCCTAGTGTAGTTTTAACACATTGCTTCATAATTCCTTAGGATCTGATGACGAAGACAATTCTAACAGAACTTAAAAGTGTTTTGGACTACTCGTTAAGATGGTCAATTTAGAAGTCAAGGGCTCTTAAAACAAGACTTCTCAAACAAATGTGCCATGAAGCCGGATCTTATAGTGACAATTTTATTTTTCATATTGATGTTCTATGGTTGCCAAAGGGCAAAGTGCTTGCAATATTTTTTGAATTGCAAAATGAGTTATCAGTTATGTTTATCTTCAAAAACTCAGACTTGGCTGCTAAATTAAACGACGAGAAAAGGTGTGAAAAGGTAGCCTATTTGGCTGATATTTTCATCCATTAAAATTAGCTAAACAAGATTTTGCAGGGAATACAAGAAAATTCACTGGCTTCAAGCGATAAACTCAACGGGTTCTTAAGAAAACTTATAATATTAAAATAACAAGTGGAAAATAAATATCTTCAGATAGTTATTCTGACTTTAAAGATAGGTCCACATGTGGACGTGACATCTGAACTGATTTTAAATCACCTACTGGTTCTTGAGGATAATATGGAACAATATTTTCCCTCCATCACTGCCGCCAAGTATGACTGGCCGTGTAATCGCTATGCTGTGTCTTAAGAATCCACAACCAACATTCCACTGGAAAAATAAGTGTAAGTCGCAGAAGTTCAGTCAGACCCGAACAGTTCTACTCAAAAATGGCGATTTACAGCTTCTTAAGGTTTTGATGTTTGCGAAGAAAGAAGAACCAGAAATATCAGTGGAAGCAGTTAATACTACATTACACTTTTCAACCACCTACTTGTGGTAGCTGGGCTTTCGACACTAACGAAAATAAAAACAAGAAAAGGGAAAGATTTCTCTCAGTTAAACAGGAAATGCGTTTGTGTGTTTGTCTTCAACTCCATCACGAATTGAACTTTTATATAAAAAACCGAGAAGCTCAAATTTCTCATTAATAAATCATATCGTTTATTGATCTTGTTCCTTATTTTTCAAAATATAATATTGTGTTGTTGTTTTTTTGCTTGCAATATCACAAAGTCTTGTATGTTTCGCTGCACGCCTAGAGAATCTCACGACACACGCGTTAAGAACCACTGGTTTAAAGTGTATCTTATCACAGAATGATTTATTGATAGATTAATTATTAGTAGATATGTTTTGGTTTATATATGTTTCAAGAGTATTATATTCGCATAATTAATTAAAATATTTATTTTCAGCCACGTTTCTCTTACAATTGAATTAAGGATATGACGACAAATGAATGGACCCTTCTCTTATAAAACCATATGCTAAACTCAAACTTTACGTTTAGAAAAATAACATAGTCCCTCTGAGTAGCAGAATCTGTCTAATACTAAGATTTTAGTAATTTTATTCAAGAAATAATTATTAATATAGTCAACGAGCTATGAAAATTAAAATTAAAGTTCAAATTTATTGTATTAAGGCCAGAAATAAAATTTAAAAATAACTTTTCAGTAAATTATTCATACATTTCTCTCAGAAAAAACTAACATGTAATAATTTTTAATTTAATTTATTTGAGATATTTAACGTGCACTTCCTGAACAGAATTATTATATCAGCACACAATTTATAAACTAACTTAGATTTATAATTACACAAAATCCAATCCAGCCTTTAATTCATCACTGTGCAAAGGGAAACCCACATTTCACCAGTAATACATCTTTTGGCCATGGCAGTGATGAAACCCAGGACTCTTAGCTCAGTAGAATCATCCGCTACCAACTGAGCTAATTTGTCGGAATGTAATCTTACTAATCCCCATAAACATCCCGTGCCAGCGGTCACTGGTGCTTGCATCGGTCACCTTCAAGTGCTCGGGTGCGGCCCTGCAGACTGGAATGTCCCCATTCGATTACTTCCGTTGTAAGTGGTACACAGGGCTGGGCCAAAAGACCACGTCACGAGCTAGCTCATGGTGATGTACCAGAAATCAGTTGGACTCTTTGGGGCAGTGAGTTTAATTGCCGACTAGTGATGGCGTTGGCAGACAGGTCAAGTTCTGGAGCTTTCGGGCCTGGGCCTCTAGGGTTTTGGACCTTCGAGTATAGTCCTTACTGGTCGTGCATTGAGCCATTTTAGAGATCCGGTGCTAGCCTGGACAGTTGGTAGTGCATTGGCTAAAACATGGGCGCCTCCACTCGTAAGCACGAGGTGTGGAAGATTTATTTCCCACGCGCAATCAGCGTAATCCCATTCCCATACACACGGGATCAAAGCCGCTTCTGGGAGCGGAACTAAAGTATCTCCGTTTACCTCCCTGGTTAGGTGAAAGGTACAGCCCCAGTACCGGTCCAACCAGTTAGCGACTGGTAAAGGAGGAGTAGTTAATTCTAGTCTCCTTGGGTATCCGGCCTCAAACGGATCATCCCACCTTTCGTTGTGCGGAGGTTGGAGCTTTTTAGGTACTGACATAGAAACTACCCTTATCCTTGATATCCAGGAGTGCTAGACTTCACAAATGAGCCAGCGTAGTGGGTCTTAGCACGTTAAGAGCAAAATCCCAATAAACACTCCTTCACACACTCGTATATAAATTCTAAACAATTACTTAAACCATTTTCGGAAAAAAGATCTATTAAAAAATAAGTTATTTGTAAACTACCCTCATATTAATATTTAATAAATAAAAATATATTCGTATTGATCAAGAAAAACAATTTTCAAAAATTTTCAAATTTACTTAAATTTGTCCTAAGTAAAATACCCTTATACCAATTAATCTTATAAAAAATAAAACATGAATTATTATTTGATAAATAAAATACGCCTCAGATACCAATTTTGAACTCATTATTTTATCTATTTATTAAAGAATTCAAACTTTACAAAAATCATTTATAAATAAATTAACTTACTTTAAAATAATTTTGTTAAAAAAACAATTTTACAAAATTAGTTGCCAGATTACCAGATTTACCAGATACCCATTATTCGCTAAACGAATAAATCCTTTAAAAAAAATTCAAATCTGTAAGAACTGTATTCAGTAAACAACTTTTAAGAGAATTTGTACTCAAAACACAAGTATACATTGTTATTTGTCAGGTAAAACACTCCCTTAATATTAATTTTAGACAAGATGGTGTAATTGTTTTAGAAAAAAAAATTAATCTTCTAAAATCATTTATTTAAGGGATAAGATCAAATATAAAATATAATGACATAGATATAGTCATGAAAATTATTTATAGACATTTCCTTAAAATATGGGAGAAAAGCTACCCTGATTACAGGACGATTCCTGGATAGCTTAGGGGTTTGAGCCTTGACGTACTAGGCCAAAGTTTCCTGATTCGATTCCCGTGTCGAAGTGCCATTTTTCAATTTATAGAGTATGATTAATAGATTCGGTTATAAGCTTAACTAAAAAATGTATTAACTTAGCTATTTAATCCATTTAAATATAAAGTTTGAACAAAAGCTATCAAATGGTTTCGTATCTAAGACCAAAAACATACAGACGGACATATACATGGTTTCAAACTAAATTGTAAAATGAATGTTTTGGGTTCGTTGTCATAAAAATGTAAAAGATTCATCATAATCGCAAGGTCGAAAAATCTCACTATTAGAATACTTTATATGAGAAAGTATAAAACTAAGTAAATAGTAATGAAAATCAAATCCATCTCTCAATTACAAGCTGTCAATTAAATGCACATAATACTAATTTATAATATCCCGAATATGTTTCAGGTCACCCCAACGTGAAATTATTCATCACCCACTGTGGACTGTACAGTACTCAGGAAGCGATATATTTTGGAGTACCTGTGGTTGGTATACCGTTCTTCATGGATCAACACAGTAACTTTTATAGGCTTAGAGAGCTAGGCGTAGGTGAGGGATTGGTCTTCTCTTCGCTGACCAAGGACAAGATTCTAAACACCATCAACGCCGTCATTAAAAATTCCAGGTAGGCGGAGGGTTAGCTGGATAGGAGATATTTCAAACCCGTTCGTTTTAAATCTTGTATGATATATTATTATTATTATTATACAATTATATTTTAGAGATAAATTGATTAATCTTTATAAAGTATTTCTAAATCTCAAAAAGATTGTGTATTTTTGCTAAAAAAAATGTTATTCCAAAGAAGCATTCCAATCCTTTTGTGTAAACATACGTTAAAAGAATTTCGGAGTGTATAAACACTCTACCCTGCATTATATTTTGATGAGAATTTAACGGAAACGATTGACATTACAAACTATGTTAAATTTGCGACAGTCAATCTATAATTGGAGACAAATGATTCAAAAATTATGGTTAAAATATTGTCCATCAAATATTAACTGACGGAACTAAACTTTCAATGAAATAACTTAAACTAAATATTGCTTTAAATTTTTTTTGGGGATGTAAACTAAATACATAAAACACAATCTAAACACTTTGTATACCAATTTGGTACTTGACTGGTGGAATTACAATTCTACACCTAGCCCAATATTAAAACCAAAAGTTTGTATTATTAGAAATCAGTTATTTACCTTAAGTCTCTAAGGAGCAAAAAAGAAAGTTATAGTTAGACTGCGTGTAATATCAACTCTATTAAGGTACACACACTCTGAGGCGAGGAGAACCAGGCGTGGCGAAGATTTTTTTTTCCACCAATAGAAACTCGTATGTAATCAAGTGGAAGCCCGCATATTAAGGCGATGGGCGAGAAGTCTTGGTAGAACCCAGGTGACGTGTCTTTCCGCCGCCTTTCCTCGTCTCGCGCCAATGTGCGGGTGGTAGGAGAAGCGATGAGCCAAAATATGTGATTTTCGTCTCTTTTTGGTAAATTCCGGGTATTGTTGGGTGAAGTTTCTCAACGTTGACGTTCGGAAAGAATGAGTCACGTCACTCATGCACTCGAATTTTAATTTAAATAACTACTTTAATTATCTATTGTATGTGGTTGCTGTTTTTCGTCCCTTGGAGTTTTATTTTGAAAGTATGTTATTCACATTTAAAAAATCAGTACCTATCAATAAATGAACTCTAATATTATGTTATTAACAGAGATAATAAAGACTGTTCACGTTAGGTTTTTACATGGATGACAGTTCAAAAATCATCTGTTTAGGTTTTGGGTTGCCGACACTTGAAAAAAATCACTTTTTTTTTATAAATGTAATTATCTTTAATTACATGTGATATATTACATGTAAAAGAACGTAAACTTAAGTTTTCTCATACTATTTTTTTTATATATAATTTCTTTTTATCCAACTCGAAACAATATATTAAACATAATTAAAGTACTTATTCTTCGTTTTGGAATGTTATCTATACTGTGTAATATAGTGCACACATCAATATCTTTTAATACGGGCATCGTATTTACTTGGAAAAGAGAAAATTCTTGTCATTTTTTTTTTACATACAATAAATTATTTTATCGTATTTTGAAATATTTAACTGAATAAAATATTTTCATCAACTGCGTGTCTGCATCATTGTAAAAAACTTGTTCACCGTCATGTTCAACCATATGGTTTAAATTCGTCAGTCGCCATTTTGAAGCCATGTTCGTTAGAAGTTTTTGTGAAAGTGGTGTGAATATTTTTTTAAGTGGAATAAAATGATGAATAAACTTTGTGTCCGTCCTCAAATAAATATATAAATAATATTGATCTAAATTACTGTGGTTAGCTATCACATTAATATATTACCATCTGTTTTCATTACAGTCATTCAAAGTGATAGATGTCAATTGCTGGCGTAGTGATATATTAGGGATTACTTCTAGTAACATTTCGAGCTGTCATCCAAGTAAACTTAGGTCGTGAATGAATTATACGACAAGCTAGATTCCGTAATGTTTTTTCGAGTTTTATGGGTGTAAAACCTTTGCCACGAGAGCTTCTCCTCTGCTTGCCGCTTTCCTTGCTTGCCGCATCTCAGTGTGAATGTACCTTTAAAGTATGTCGCGTGTTTCAGCTACGCGTCAAACATGAAACGCCTGTCGGCCATCTTCCACGATCAGCCAGACACACCTCTGGAGCGAGCCGTGTACTGGACAGAGTACGTTCTGAGACACGGAGGAGCTCCTCACCTGCGCTCTGTAGCCGTCGATATGCCTCTGTACCAGTATTTGCTACTAGATGTCGGGCTGGTCTTGTTGTTGCTTCTAGGAACTGTGTCGGCTGCACTTGTTCTCTTAGCCAGATTACTGTGGCATGTTTTGAGGAACAAGAGCAAACAAAAACAGCAATAGTCTAGACACCCAGTGACCTTGAATTTAATATACATCACTCGTGAGAATTTGTATGTGATAAATCATTAAGCTGCGGTATTATATAAACTAGAGATATCATTAGATATTAAATTCAAATTGATATCCAGGGATGCCTCCATAGTGTTATATCATAAATGGACCAACTTTGGGGAGATTTGAGCAATTATGTTGTTTTACCAATAAGTGAAAGAATACTTAAACACAGAATTGACGAAAGAACACAAGAACGAAGTTTCTAAAAACGATACCACCTAAGCTTTTGACTTTTGGACTTTTTGTTTTTGTGGGCTTAGAGGTCTCTATGGGTGTGGAGAAGTTGAATAAGAAATTGTCCTTTTAAGATTCAAAAATATATAACACTAGACAAATCTGTCGAGGAAATGACTATAATATTCCTTGCACTATATAAATAAAATCTATCTAGCTCTTGAAATGAAAAATCAACATAAGGGAAAAAAATGACGCTTTAATTACTTAGTTTGCATTGTGATAAAAGTTAATTTGCATTTTTTTAAGTGATAAACTATTCCCAACTGATAATAATAAGATCAATAATTGGAATCCATAGCATCAATATAATCACTGATTTAATCAATTATATAAAAACAACATTCAATATCTTACAATTAAAATAATAAATTGGCTTTCCTTGTTTCTTAGTCTTGCTATTGTATTGCATCAGATATATCTTGCTAGAAAAAAAACCCACTATTACCTGTAAAGGTGAGAACGCATACTAAAGTTCAAGATCATCTAGTTAGGTTTGCTGGTAATAAGGAGATTAGGGCTTAATTCCCTTCCAGATATAATAAGGCTTATTTTTCCTAAATGTTATCCCACTTTTCAGTCGTGAAAATACGGGTAAATTTTCTCAATAGCATACCTCTCTCATCCATACCTCATTAGTGTAGTTGAATGTGTTTATCTTTGTCTAATATGATAAGAAACATAGACATAAAAGTGTAGAAACATTTCAAGTAAAATGTATTTTGGATTGTTAAATGACTCTGTACTGTACCTGTCAATAAATATGTTTTATACTTTACCCATTAGTTTGTTGTTGTGTATAAGGTCATGTTTACCTTGTTCTTTTGCGAATTAGTGCTGAGATGCAAGTAACCAGAAACAGACTGTTCAATTATCTTTGAAGCCTCACAGATAACTTACTACCACGTGTCCATGGGAATCTTAATTTTTCAATATAATGAAGGTGATATTTAGATAAAGCTTTAACCATTATTAACAAATATAATAGGTTGGCTATTTAATCCATCATGATAAAAGTTTGTGTACAGTTGTAGTTGTATTATTTGCTGCATAAAACCCTCACTAGTCAAAGGTGATTGCGTGATCCGATAGCTCGTGATCTTAATTGATCACTCATATTTAGCTGACGATTTCCGCACGTCTATCGCAAACTCTGCCTTAAAATAGGAGTGAAGAACGACCCTTAATGTGTGAATAATCCTGGATTGGCCCAGTGATTAGAATATTGGTGTATTTAGGCCAATAATCCTTGGTTTGATTCATTGTCCAGGTGTCATTTCTCAATTTACAGAATATCTATTCATGTAACTCGTTACATTCATACTCTATTTTTTGTGGGAGGGTCCCCAAATAAAATAATTAGCTGAGCACCCACTTCCCTCTTATAGAGAGATTTTGGAACCCAAGCACGTGTCTTATAAAACTAATAGGTGTAAAAAAAAAACTAGCCTGTATTTTGAAAGTAAATATTCAGTATGTGGGTGCGTGAATATCATGTATTCAATATAATAAACTTAAACCTGCTAATGACAAAGTGAAGGATGGATCGGGTTTCGAATCCCAGCCGGGTTTACTGAGTTTAGTTTTCCCTAAATAATAAAAAGGGGTAGATTATCTTTAAAACCCTTACTTACTCATCCCTACCCCATTAGATGAGTTATCATATTATGAGTGTAATGCTAAACGTGGTAGTAAGTGAAACCGACTTAAAATGCAATTTGTTAAGTTTTATGAATTTGTGTTGACATAGAGAGGTATACAATAGAAAATATAGCCTAAAAGTTTGATTGTATTCTTAGATATGGACTACTTTATACAGGATGCACGGAAACTCATAGCTCAAACTGCACATAAAGCTTGTTTGAACCAAAAGTAATACAAAATCCCTTTACACTTACATCCGGAAAGCTTTGCAAATACTATTATTATTATTAGCACCGCGTCTTACTACCCATTCGGGTTATACGCACTTACAATCTCCCTACCATTACACATTAGCGTGAGATGAAATGAAGGACCTACAGTTTAACGTGGAATCCGAACCACGGTGGAGGCCTGGCATTCCCCAAATTCACAAGATGTCTTGTCAGAGGTGAAGGAAGGGTTTGGTAATCAGATAAATCTTTGCCGGGACCGAGGATTGAACCCCGGCCACCAGCATAGAAGTCTGACACCTTACCCCTAGACCACCAGGTCACCGACAGCAAATACTATTAAATTGTGTCTAAAGTTTTGACGTACATCACCGGGATAGCAAAGCTGTTCAAGAATGCGTGTACAACAGGTTGCATAGAAATAAGATGTGCGGCACTACACACCTCAAAATCTTGGAGCACGGCAGCAGAATATATCACAATTAATAGTGAACAACACACTAGTCCATCTAGAAATACGAATACGTCCTGAGGTTCATCATTAACAGTCCTACATCACAGAAAATGCTTCTCATTTTACATGTCGAGTGCGTGTCTAACTACTATGCAACTTGTTGTACACGCGTCTTGACAGCTTTGCTATCCCAGCACTATACCCCGAAACTTTGAAAACAATTTAATGTTATCAGCATAGGTTTCCGGATATCAGTGTATAGGGATATTGTATTAGTTTTGGTTCAAACAAGCTCTATGTGGAGTTTGGGCTATGAGTTTCCGAGCAGCCTGTATGTTTTCAAAACAAGAAACGAACTAAAATTAAGCATAACGTACACATCCGCAGAGTGACAAAGCGGGGAGTTTATTATAGTTTGAAATTTTAGTTACACTTATAAAAATTATAACCTAACCAGAATGCTGAGGAAAAAGTTTAAAATATCTGATATGCTGTATTGAATATACCTAATTAATTTTAATTACTTTAGAAAAAATATATAAAAATGTATGTGTACTAACACTTTACTTTTTTTCCAGCATCGCTTCCTGCTAACCGTTCGGGTTGTACGTTTATGTAATAAATACGCTAAGGATTTTAGTGATTAAGAAGGTTATATGTATAGGAAATGTACCGAATTTGCGTCGATAGAGAACATGGAAAACGAGATTGGGAAATCACCTTCAGTAGACTTGACCAATATTCGAACCTCCATCTCCCCGTCATAGGCAGTCTAGTATAATGGGGCAGTAGCGGGTTAGACCATGCGGTCACCGAAGATGGTTTTCACTTTACTGCCATACCACTTGTGTTATTTTCTAATATTTTTTTATTATTATTATTATTTAGCACCGCGTCTTACTAACCGTTCGGGTTATACGCTTAAGTACTAATTACACTAATGGATTAAGAATTAGGAAGGTTGAATTAAAGAAAGTGAACCCGCTTGCGTATAGGGAGAGTGGAAAACCATTTAGGAAAAACCACCCCCAGTTCACCCGACCGATATTTTCTAGTAATAACCTCATATTTTATTAGAGGCTGGTATGGAAATAGGTTTAGAAGTGAACACTGAAAAGGCTTGGTTTAAGATCACACAATGAACATAGATTGAAAACGATAATTTAGAGATTACTGCGAATAACATGTCATTTGATAAGGTTAATAATATCATTTATGCGTATAACCCGAATGGGTAGTAAGACGCGGTGCTAATAATAATAATAATAATAATAATAATATCAAATATTTAGTATCAGTTTTAATTGGCAATAACGATATTAGATTGGAGATTAGGAAAATAATACAGTCGGAAACTGGTGCTATTACTTCTGCTGTCCCACTGTCAAGTAATGTAAAACTCAGAATATACAACACAATAATTTTATCTGTTGTTCTTTATAGGTGTGAAACGTGGTCTTTTACCTTACATGACTAAAACAAATTAAGGGTGTTTGAAAACAAGGTGCTTAGAAAGATTTGTTAGTCAATAAAGGGTTAAATATACTGGGGAGTTGAGGAGGTTACATAATGATGAGTTAAATATCCTGTATTCATCACAATAAGTTGTTAGGATAATCAAATCTCATTGATTACTGTGTGAAGGATAAGCAGCGCGAATGGGAAAATCTAGAACCGTGTTCAAGGTATTGACTGGTAAACCCAATGGGAAGAGACCAGTAGGAAGATCTGTTATTTAAACTATCCTTCTCAAAATCTCATATCAGGGATCCACAAGGATGGTTATTTGATTAATTCTTCTTAACATATGCTGGTATCATAACAGGGATCTACTAGACTGGACTAGACTATCAACTTCTACTGGAATTCAAACCAGGAATCCACAAAAATTGTTATTTGAACTATCTTTCTCCACATATAGGATATCCCTGGTTTGATGCCAGTATAACTATTAGAATTAAAGTTTTTAAATATTAAGGCGAGAGTTCAGAGTTTGAGAAAAGGGGTATGAAATGGGTCCAATACTTCCATCCTGACACACCGGTCAACCGAATAATGGAACTAGCTGAGGATTGGATATACTAAAAATGTACGTTCTAACCACGTGGAACTTAGTAATTGCTAATTATCGCAACATTTACTGGTTTAAATAAAAAAGGAGCTCTAAGAGAGGGAACTGTTCATGACATGAATTCTTAGTCGTGTTGTATACGATCTTCAGTATTGTAAGACTTAAGTTGTTTAAATTGAAATGTAAAAAATCGTTACTACTGTATGTACTTTTATAGTTTAAGCTCACTTTGCTCGTGGGCTCCGCCCTCTAACCCTCGGTGAATGTAAACTAATGTAATTCCAGCGTTATTTTAAACTTTGATTTATTTTTACAATTTTATGATTCTAGCTGTCCCATATATGTGTCAGAAAATTAAAAATATGTGGAAAGTGTGAAAATGTACCTAAAACCAAAAATATAGCTCTCGTGCAATCCATTTTTTTGATAGCTCTTACCATTTAGGCACAAGAGGCCTCCAAAGAAAGGTCCGCACCAACTTTAAAGTTGCTTCGCCATTGTGAATTTTTTTTTTCGGGGTTAAACAATCTTTTTTTTTAACTTTTTGGAACTTTTCCGTTGGATACAGGCTAGACACTAAGTTTTCCAAATTTCAAGTTTCTAGCTCATCTGGAAGTGGGTAAACATTAATGTCAGTGAATGAGTGAATCTGCCATAGTATAGGGAAGTGATGGATTAAACCCACATCGGTGGTAGAAGCGTATAAGGGGTCACTCTTGTAATATATTGTACTGCCGGTGAATGGTAGATCATGGTTTAGATATAGGTCAGGTATACTCAAGGTGTGTTTTAAAAAAAACAATCTGCCATTTTCTTTCTCCACAAAAATGATTGCACAATTTCTTTAAATATACTTCCTTCAACTCTAACACATTAGTACTAAAGATGGCGTGTCAAAGCTAAGTACATCTGTAGCTCAGTTTGCATAAATAATAGCCAGTACTAATGTACCTTTGCCCAGGGGATACCTGGACATACTAATCCTACATCATTTTCAGGTAGGCTCTTTCAATGTACTGATGATATGAGTGGATAATGATAGTGAATATGACGGGGTAAGGCCAGTGAAGATCTTAATTAAGCTTAGGCCTAATCAACCAAATCCTGGGGAAAATGGGAATAACTCCCCTTTCGAAAAAAATCCTCCGGTACCAGCTGAATTACAAATCTGGGACTTCTACACCAGCAGCAACCAACCACTGTATCATGAAGCCGGTTAACACAATAGTATTATTAGTATATATGCATGCAATCCAAAAGGTTGGTAAATCACGGTGATTAAAAAAAAATAGTTAGGAAAACCAGAGGAAGTTATTATACCGTTTTACTTGTCCATCATACACACACACACACACACACACAAACAAAAAAACAAAAGACGCAGCTACCGGGATGAAACTTCCCAGCTTTTTTTTGGGGATCTCTTTGAATATTGTGCCAAGGGCGGAAAGATTCAGTCAACACTATTAGAGTCGACCTCGGTGCTCGTCTCAAGACCCAATGTTCGTGGGTTCAAACCCAGTTGGAATAGATAGGTTTTTCTTGGGCGATTAAAATCCATAACGCAGGTTCCTTCAGAGGGAAAGTAAAACCGTCTGTCCCATGTTGATTGTTACATGTAAAAGAACCCTGGAAGTTATGTGAAAATACCTTTTCCAGAAAAATTGGTAGGCCCGTTCGCTATCGCTCATAGAGATTCTCGTATGCTGATATAATCATTCATTTTAGAGAGTGCACGTTAAATACCTCATATAAATGAAAATGAAAAAAAACCCATTAAAATGGAATGAGCACTGAAAGATTCATTTTCTCCATGCTCTACCTCACAGTCAACTTGACATGTATATATTATTATTATTATTATTATATTATTATTATTATTATTACCGCGTCTTACTACCCGTTCGGTTTATACGCACTTACGCTAATGTGTAATGGTAGGGTGATTGTGAGATGAAATGGAGAACCTACAGTTTAACGTGGAATTCGAACCACGATGGAGGTCTGGCATTCCTCACATTCACAAGTTGTGATTAATACACGTCTTGCTAGAGGTGAAGGAAGGGTTTAGCAATCATATATATCTGTGCCGGGGCTGGGGAGACATGCATATATATCGAGTGCATTGGAACTCTAATGTCACTGTGCTATATGTACGCATATATCTCACTGTTAGACCAATCATTAGAATGTATTTTAGCAGTTCACGAATACCAATATTGCTCAACATTACACCACTATCGATATCAGCAAAACTGAATCATTTAGTAATGGGACGATAACACCACGTAAACATTACACCAAAGATATAAAGATTTAATTGGTCATTGGAACCTTCTTATACACTCAACTATGTTTCACATACAGACAGGGGTACATAATTTAATTCATACTTTATAATAGCTAGTAATACTATCATCGTTTGTTTAGATCCAACCATTTAATTTATGTTTTTACTATAATATAATTTCTAAACAAACTGCGTGATCAAATATATATACGAAGAGTGTATAGCTATAAATTATTTCCAAGGTCGCTTTTTTTTAACGATTGGGTTGATAACAGATTAAGTCTCGTTTAAACTATTGATCCAAAACAAAGAAAGTTTGTAACCATGATTTATAATGTTACGTCAACTGTATACTACGTACACTACGTTTACGATGAAAGTAAAAGTAAGGTAATTAAATGTTTGCCAATATAGTTTAGCTTATAGGTTATAATTTTGATAATATTCATAGTTAATTGTAGTAAGAAGATATATGATATTAAAAATATATAGAAATAAACTTATTTTACATTTCTAAATGACTTTACATTTTTGCCTAAAGCAAACCTTACCTCAAAAGATTAGATGATATATAAGGTTAAACAACTTAGTATATTTTAACAAATATTAAATTTATTATGGATAAATTAGTCAAAAAGGAAATAAATTGATAATAAAAATTATATTTACATGTTTGAAACAAAAAATTATGAAAATAAACAACTGATGAAAGTTGACATGAAAGTTGACATGTAAGTTTGTGTATAATATTATAACAATTGTATGGATATGATTAATATATTGAAATTTAAGGTTAACAAGAGATGGTATATAAAGTTTGATTCATTAATAAAGATAAATACTGTACATTTATTTATGTAAAATAAGAATTTATAAAACTAGCAATTGTTTTATGTTGACATTAAAATAGTAACATATAACACTTTAAAAATGTAGCGTTAGCAGCATCCCATATTTATTGAAATTTTACAGAAATTTCAAAATTTATTTAAAATACAATTGCATATGTAAATGTAGAACAATTACTGAAAGGAACTGTGTTAACAAATTTGAAAGGATTAGGCTAAATTAATTTTATATGTTTCAAAGTTTTTAATTAGCAGGTAGAAACAAAGTGATGTTATTTAGTAACAAAAAGTTTAACATTCCTTATCTGATTTAATTTTGGTTCCTTCTCCTTATTGTATACGAAGATAAATCATTAATGGTCTTGGACGACTAAATGTTTTGTTGTTTCGCCATCATCAGTTCTTAGGAATGGAAATGCAGTGTTGTTTCAGGTAATTGTATATTATACATGAATAGGTAGCGTACTTTTGTAAGTGCGGCATTGAAATTCAGAATTCCTAATACCATAGATTAAGTAATTTATGTGACATTAACAACTAACTTTTCTTCACCATCGGATTTGACTATGATTTGCATTAAAAAAAAGTTCGCACAGCCCTACAAAAACACCAATAAAACAATAAAATATAAACAATGTCAAACACAGAAAATATATTTATATTATATAAAATGTGTCCCATATGTCACTTCGCAAGAAAATCAAGGTATATGTGGCTTGTCTGATTCTAAAGGACTTACATTTCCCAATCAACAGATTTCGGAGAAACTTGATATCTATGAAATTCCCCGCGCCCAAGGTCATAAGAGATACATCATACACTTTTTCCAACTGAGAAGCTTTAACCAGGAGTGGGAAAACCACATCAGGGGCCATCCTTAACTTACGCAAGGGGTTTGAAAAAAAAGATTTGACCCCTCTCCCTTTCCGCCCACGTAAGGGATTCGTAGGATTTTTCGTAGCCCTCCACTCCACCTCTCTTTATATATATTTTTTACGATTTGGTAAATTATATTATTTTGATCGTTGAATTATTTTTAGACATGAGAATTGGTAGTGAAGCAAGTGATATGTAATTTTAGAAGAATTTAACTATAATAAGTAAATGAAATATAAATTTATTGAGTGTACTGTTATTATTAATATATTAATTCGATGACCACCAAATTTTTTTTTTTGTATCACCTTAAGCTTTGATAAAAAAACTTACATAAAATTGATTTTGACCCTCTTCAATCACCTCTTAAGAAAACCCTTAACCCCCCCCCCCCCTCTCCAACCCCCCAAAAAATCCCTTACGTAATTTAATGACGGATCCTTATCAATACAGATGTTAGTTGCCTTTTTGTTGCACCGATGCCTTTTGATGAACGGGAATCTTTATCATCTTCTCTAAGATTGCACAATATTACAATATTGCCAGTAAAACCTCATTGATATAGATATAAAAGGAATATAAACGGAGGCCTTGATATCAGTGAGTGATACAGTTTTATAACAGTAATAATTAGCTGATAGTAAGGTGAGAATATTTTCTATTTACAATTTAGAGGTGGAAGGAAATAGCTACACACTACGTATTATTTTCTTTATATATTTGATCTTATGTGCAGAATGTTTTAACCCCCATACAAGTTATTCAAATATTTTAACCAGTCAAGTTAGGATGAGGTAGGTAAAATGATTTAGAGGAAACGTAATTATATTTGTTTGGAGAGGAAAAGTGGCAAAATATTTGAGAAAAGAACAAGTTAAAACACCAAAACGTAGCTCAACATAACAGGTAGACCTGACTAGACGAACGCCATCGTTAATTTATCTATTCTTCTCAACAACTACTAAGATCAAACCAGGGATCCATTAAGAAATGAAGAAATGGAGATTTAAGGGTAATATACCGGAACCCCCTCTCCCAATAGAAGTGGTACATATATACGTATGAAAACTTATTGGCTAAAGGTATAGTAAGTTTTGGTAACGGACCTCCCGATAAAAATTAGATTTCTACGTCTTTGGATCAACTAAATCCGTTTGACCTATCCTTATAAACATCTATTAGGATCAAATCAGGTATATTTTAGATCAGTTAATTAACGTTTGTTTCTTAATATCCATTAGGATTTAACCAGGGATCTACTTAAACCTTTTATTTGACCTATCCTACCATCCTAATTCTTCCTATTTCCTTTGTAAATATCTTGATATGGGTCTAACCAGATTTGTTGCTTGAATAAACACAGAATAAATATATATATTTTTAAAATGTACCCAAGAACCAAAATGGTGGTGAGTAGCTAAATATTTTCCTGCATCTTTATTTTGTTCTTGTTAAAACTGTAAATAAAGCAGTATTTTTAAAATTTATTTTTTGTCAACTTGGAGGGGGTTGAACCCCCCTCCCCCCATGGCTACGACCTTGGGTATTACCCACAACCACATGTAACATCACAGTCGTTGTTGGAAACTTAACAAGTCAGTTGACCGTACGTGTGTATAGCGTTGAGGCTGACCTCTGAGCACGGCGGGAGTTAATATTATTATTATTATTATTTAGCACCGCGTCTTACTACCCGTTCGGGTTATAAGCTTTAAGTACTAATTACGCTAATGGATTAGGAATTGGGAAGGTTGAATGAGAGGAAGTGAACCCGCATTTGCGTGGAGGGAGAGTGGAAAACAATTTTAGGAAACCCCCCTCCCCCCCAGTTCACCCAACCGAGATTCAAACCTCGATCTCCCCGTCCTCAGCAGTCGAGCTCAATACGACTAGCACGTTGGCCAAGGAGTTAGTAAATATGCCTTTAAAAAAAAATTGGTGCCCGCCGCACTACTCTCTAAGGTACAAAAAAGGTTGGGGACCTTTGGACTAGACCATGCGACTCATGATTCAAGTATAAGGCTTATATGAGTAATAGAAGGTAACCCAATCATCACGACTAATGTTAGTTGTATGCTTGTTGCATGAAAACTTGATGTTCACTCTCCCCTACCCCCTACCCCCTCTCCCAGCTTGAAGTGTGCACAATCTCGTCATCATCGGTTGCATAACCTCCTCCCCTCAGTTGAGATAAAACACCGCCATAGACAACAGGCTATTTTGCCTCAACGAGTGCTACATTTTCATTAAATGGGATTTTACTGATTCAAAGGTACGAAAAACATTTTATTTATTTGTGGGTACCTTAGAAAAGAAATAGTACTTCTAGTGTAAAATTCAATCGAAAACTCATATACTTATTTGTCTCTATATGATTTATTTTTCATGTGCACCACGGCTTACTATTTGTCTAGTATATCCAATTTGATAAGAATTGCAATCATATTTGTTTGTAGAGCTAAAGGGAAACCATTTAAGGAAACATACCGAAATCTTGCAGAAGGGATTCAAACCACTACGTCATACGTAAGCCTGTTTAGATTAAAGTATTTGTAAACGTATCCAATGATTTTGACTATATATTTATAAATATTTTTGGTAAAAAATATATCTGCGTAATATGTTAGTAGTTAATTTTTTTTAAATTGTTGACTTAAAATGCGTTTAAATACTCCAGGTAAACATATTAATATGTTTACTTAACTTTACATTCACCGGTCTAGTTTTATAAATTTGTTTTAAATTAATATTGATGTTTAGCTTAGTACTATAGTTTAAAGTAATTGATTAAAATAAAATAAAGTTCCAATTAAAATTAAAATCTCTTCTGGGTAAGAGGCATATCTTCATTCATATAAAACTAGCAGTTCGACCCGTTCTCTGCATAATTAAGCAGCACTAAAACTATATAAAATTAGATTTAACATCTAACTGCCCACTTTTTGTACAATCCTGAGCTAGTTATGGAACTCTCAAAACGATTATGGTGATAAATAAATTAAATGTTTGATACAATATACTACTTTGTTCACAAGCTGAGAGCACAAACAATTGCAGCCCATTAATAACTTGATATTTATCTAACTAAGCACGATTATAAAATAAGTTAAACGAACTAATAGACATTGTTACATAAATATCTTGAATAAAAAACCTCATAGTTTTCTGAATAGTATAAATAATATATTATGTTACAGAAACACATTGAATAAGAGGCATAATGTTTTTTACAAAGAGCATTATGGTTCGCTGAGTTACGTCTCCAGGATGTGTTTATTTTTATTACTATGTCACTGCTAGTTAAACGTTATTCTATATTGAGTTTTAGCTTTGTTATCACAATGCTTATGGATCTCCTTTAAGATAATCTTTAGTTTTTGTATTCGTTTATTTTTGGATTTTTCTCGTCTGCCAATACAAAATTCAAATTTTCTACATTGAAGAGAAATTTGTATTTTTCTATTAGCTCCACCCGTTATTTCTAATTAACAAACATTCAAGCTTTTTTGGTTTTTGAGGGGTGGGTTCTTTTATAAATATGGTAAATTAAAAATTAGAATTTTATTCCATGCAAAAAAGGAATTTTTTAAATATCGTTTTGAAATGATTTTAAACTACTACCTCCCTGCTCTCTTTTTCAAACCTCTTTCTAGATAGTAAATATTTAATAACTATTTTGTTATATGAGTAATCCTTCTATATTCCTGTAAAATTTCAATTTACTGCCTCACATAATGATTTTTTATTTTACTTAATCTCCCCTTACCCCTCCTTTCCATCCTACATTTAAAATCGGCAGTCTTTCTTTTTTGTTATTTTGAGTGATCTTTATGCCTTCTGGACAAATTTCAGTTTTATACTACGTGTGAAAGTAGTAGTTTTTATTAAATTTGAAAATTGTAAGCCACCTCCCCATGAGACAACTCCTACTAGAAATTTCAAATTTTAAGAAGAATATGGTTATCTGAAGTTTCCCTTCTATATGTCTGCTGAATTTAAATTTTTACTACACCTGAAAGGTTATTTTCTGTTCCCTTCTTCCTGTTTCCCAAAGTCCCCATTAAAAATTAAAAATGTTCATGCCTTAATATTAATTTAGATGAATATTTTTTCCTGTTGGCTGAATTTCAGTTTTCTACCAAACTGAGAAGTATTTGTTCACTCTTATAAATGTCAAATTTTAAGATTTATTTGGTTATCTAGAGTTATATCTCTACATGTCAAACCAATTTTAATTTTCTACATAATTTAAAAAGTTTATTTTAATAATTATACACCCCCAATTTCCCGCAACCCCATTTTGAAAATTACCAATTCTAGATTTTTCTGATTGTATAGAGAAGTCCTGCTACATTCCTGTCAAGCAATATTTCACGTTTCTAGACTCAGAGTGTGGGGAAATAAATTTATGAATGAGTCCCACACCTTTCTACCCCTTTCACCTTCTAAAGTGAAGAAATTTGAAGTGCTAGCAAAAGCTCTCACCCAATTTTAGAAAGAAATCTTCGTTTAAAAAGTCAAGGCTCTATGTTCACTGATTCAAAAGATTAATCCGTAAAACTGGGAAATTTTAAACCTTCCGTTCCCTCATTGGATTTAAAATTTCAATTTTAAGCCCTATATTGCTATCTAAATTTGTCCTTTTACCTAACTGCCAAATTTAGATGTTCTATGAAACTTACAAATTGTTTTTATTTCTAACCCCCTATCCCAAATCCTTGTATTCCCTGGAGTAACAATTCAAATTTTATGGTTTTAAGACTTTTAAGATTATTTATTTTGAATGTTATCTTACCTTACTGCCAAGTTTTAATTTTTTCCCTCATACAAAACATTTTGTTTCTAATTATTTTCGCTCCCCCACCTCCCAAAGCCCAGATGTGAAATTTCCCGTTTTTAGATTTTTCCTGTTTTATGGGGAAATCCTTCTTCCTTTAAGCCAAATTTAAGTTTTACAGTTCATCAAGAAGTTGGTTTTCTTATTAGGACATACCTACTTTCAGTTTTGTATAATCACTCGCTTTGCTCGTTGGGGGTTCTGCTCCAAACCNCCCATGGGTTTTCTTTGTAAGTGGATATAAACTAATGCAATCCTAGAGCCGTTTTTTATTAGGTCTTACCGTTTAACCACAAGAGACCTCCAAAGAAAGGTCCGCACTGACTTTAAAGTTGCTTCGCCATTTTGTATTTTTTTAAATAAACTAATAAGTATATTACTGCTTCAGTTTGTATGATTTTGTTTAATTAAATACTTCCATAACCATCCTTATTTTAAAGAACACATTTAGGTGAATGGTACAAGGAGAATTTTTTTTAATGAACTGAAATAGACAAACACTAAAAAAAATAGAAAATGTTAAATTTTCAAAAATTGCTTATTTTTATTGGTTCGATTAACGTAAATGCTTAAAATGTCGAATTTGTTTTTATTTTATAGTACACTCACGATGTTAAATAAGCAATTGACGATCCAATGCTTTCATCTTCTTTTATAGACTCTAATGAAAGTGTTAGTGTACCAAAACAACCTATTTTAAGGTGTGTTGAAATTCGACACTTTAGTTAAGTCGGTGGTGTGTTTACTTAGTGAACTAAGGGTCCCGGGCTCATATTCCCTGTATGAAAAATATAAAGTTGGTGAAATGTCGGTTTCCTCTTTCACAGTCATGAATTAACGGCCAAGATGCTGGATGTCTTCTTCTAGATATAAGTTAGTTTGTAAGTTGTGTGCTGATACATAGTCATCAGTCGGTTCAGAAAGTACATGTTAAATACCTCAAACTAAAAATAAATATTGTGAAACTTTTGCTTTTTCTTTTTCACATTCACTAGTGATCAACATGAAGCTACAAGCGTTGTTGCCGCTGTTCCTAATGTGCTTCAGTTGGCCATGTTGCCAAGTGTACGCCGCCAAGATTCTGGCCCTCCTCACGTTAACCTCCCACAGTCACCACATCTGGAACAGGTCACTGATGAAGGCCCTCGCCGCCAGAGGTCACCAAGTCACCGTGGTCAGTCCTGACTCTGATCCTAACTCTGGGCCCAACCTAACCTACATCGTATTAGAAAACTCCTACGAGCACATAAGGGATAACTTCAAGTACGAAACAGGGTTAGGTGATACCTTCTTCCAAACTTTGGACTTGTTTGGAGAATGGTGTTACATGAACTGCGAACACCAGTTGTCTTCTAAAGGAGGGAAACAAATACTCGGTTACCCCGATGGGAAAATGTTCGATCTGATCATCTCTGAAGCAGCATACACAGAATGTTTCATGGCACTAATCCCCAAGTTTGGGAACCCTCCCGTGGTTCTAGTTAGTGCAGTTGGTATCCCCCCCAACGTAGATCGTATGACGGGGACACCGGTTAGCCCTTCTTACATCCCAGACTACCGGCTCCCTTTCTCAGATCACATGGACTTCTGGGAAAGGATGCAGAACCTTCTAACTTACTTTACGAATGAATTTTTTTACTCCTATATATACTTTCCGAGGATGCAAGAGATCGCCAATCGCCACCTTGGTCATGAAGTGACGTCACTTGAGGAGTTGAGACGAAACATAAGCGTCATCCTGAGCAGCACCGTGAATGGTTTTGATACTCCAAGACCTCTGATGCCGAATGTCATTCCGGTTGGAGGTATGCACCTGAAGCCGGCGGGTCCATTGCCGAAGGTACTATTGGGGAACGGGGGAATACAACTCGGTATTTAATTGTATATGATGAAACTATACGTGTGGCTAGATCCTACCTTAAAGCTAGACATGATTGATTTTTATTTGTCTCCCAGATAGGCCTACCTGGATTTTTAATGAAGGCGATGAAAGAATGATGAGCTATCTTCACACGTATTGTTTTTAACTTACCACGCAAATATTGAGTTCAGTCAGAGAAATATGGGTTATTAAAATATGTTAGTGAGGCTACATTAACCAAAGATTGATCCAGGGACCAATTTAGGAGGTAGAAACACCTATCTAGGGGTCTAGGGGATAACGAAAAACTCCCAGTATAAGGGTTAAAAAAAAAACCAACCCTCAAAAGTGGTGTTTAAGAACACCCTGGACTCCTCGATACAAGATAGAATCAAATGTAAATATGAATAAAACAAATCACTATTTATAATAATATTTTTATAATATTTCTTAATTACATTACCATTCTGTGTTTGCAAGTTTTGGAAAACGCTTAATTAATTTTTGTGGGTCTAAGATAATATAAAAGTGAACATGCAGGAGAGCCAATCCAATAAGTCTGCGTTTAACCAGAGTTGTCCTCAGCCATGTTAATTAGACTTAACGATTACACTTTCGGCTGCCCTTAACAATATTTTTAATACCTCAATCTAAATTTCACCTAGCTATTTTCAAACTATATTTTCCTTTAATCCACTCAGATGTGTTTATTTTGGCTGGATTCCATTTATTTTGTTCTGTCTTCTTCTCAGGAAAACATTTAATTGAGTCCCACCCCCATTTCTGGGTTGTCGGAGTTAAGTCCCAAGGAGGTTGTTGCCAGGAACTTGAAGAAGATGGGTTTCAAATATTCAAATCAGCATATATTATCTCAATGTTTACACAGCAGCATCTGTTCCTTCATAAATTTATCTTTATCCTAGGTCTTCTTACGCTGTTTCGCAGCTTTCTTCAAATTTTGTCATTTTAGGTAAGGTAGGTTAGAGGTTGTACACTGGACTCAATTTAAACCTCTGTTCGAAACAACCCGGACCCAATTTGAATAACCGAAAAGGTAAACAAGTGGCTTGAGACTCGATTCAATGTCATCCCGTGGATCCACCCCTGACATAAACGATAGTGACGAAAGTTGTGGGCCGCGGTGGTGGTGACACGCGTCCATTCAAAGACCCATCACTCGGCGAACTGCAGACAAAGACCCACGCAAAAACACAACAACGCAAATGTGTCACCCTAACAAAAATACATTATATTTTTAAAGGCGATAGACACATATAAATATATAACGAATTTACGCGAGAAATATCTAGTTGAGTAAACAATAATGAGATGTATATTAAAAAGAATGAAATATAAAATAATAAATAGTTAACAGGGACAATATATTCAGGGTAGTATTTACATATATTTCTGATAGTTGAATGTATATTATAAGTTTTGTGTTAATTTGCTTGGAAAATATATTTTTATATTAGTTATTGTCAAAGTGAGAAAAATCTAAAACGACTTTGGACACTATTCACCTGATGGCTGAACAGACCATCAAGGTATTCATTTTGCGAAGTAAAAGACAGATGATGATGTATTATAAAATCAAATTACATAGTAAATTACACTGTTTTAAATATCAGCTTACCTTGAGGGATATCAGAAAAATAATTTTTAAAAATCTTCCAAGAAGAATTCTTGCGAAGCTTTCCCCTATGTGTATTTGTACAAATTAATGGTTTATGAGAGTGGATGTATATTTAGTTCATTAAAATATCACAAATACAATCCGACCCCTTATCTTAGTGGGTAGCATGTATTCCCACTGAGCTAAGGGTACCGGGTTCGATTCCCGGTATGGCAGAAAAATGTATCATTGGTGAAATGTAGGTTTACACTTTTACAGTAATGAATTAACGGCTGGGGACTGGATGTTGTGCATGTCCTGGTCTTGAGATTATAACAAATATGAAGTTACGACAGGCCTAGCAGGCTGGTAGTGTAAAAATATATGGTTTGACTAAAAAAAAACTGCCACAGGCTGAAAACAGTAATAGATGTAAAAATACAAAATATGTCATTTTCAAAATGCCTTTTTTTTACGTTTTCAGGACTTGAAGACGTTTCTTGACGGTGCCAAGAACGGTGCTATATTCTTTGCCCTCGGCTCAAATCTAAGAAGTGACCAACTAGAGCCCAAAGCTCAACAGGCGTTATTTGATGCATTCTCCCAGCTACCTCAGAGGATCTTATGGAAGTTTGAAACTGAGGACATAAAAGGGAAACCGGACAACGTAATGATCAGCAAGTGGCTCCCTCAGTCGGATGTCCTTGGTAAGATCACATCCTCAAATGATTCACTTGTGATTTAAATGCGTTTAAAAGGGTCGATCATTGAAACATATTATGCTTCCATGTTTAAATAATTAGGGACTCATTTTAATATCTGGATTTATATGACAATATTCTATTACTATGTGTTTTCAAATGTCAATGTTTTGTAAGTTTATTAATTTGAGCTTAATAAAATAAAAAATAATATATAATTACATTTTGGACAAATAATTTGTTAACATGTGAATTATAAGCTTTAACAGAAGACACGCATATATGTATGTATGTATGTATGTATGTGTGTATGTGTGTATGTGTGTATGTGTGTATGTGTGTATGTGTGTACGTATGTATATGTATGTATGCATGCATGTATGTGTATTTATTTATGTGTATGAGTATGTATGTATGTATGTATGTATGTATCTATGTATGTGTATTTATGTGTATGTGTATGTGTGTATGTGTCTATGTATGTGTATTTATGTGTATATGTATGTATGTGTGAATGTATGACATGGGTGCAAATATTTATGAATATATGTATATAAGTAAGGATGTATGCATATATATATGTATATATATATATATATATGTGTGTGTGTATCATATGAAGTAGGTCTGCATTATATATATATATATATACCTGTAAGGTTAGTTGAAATTTGCCTTAACAAGCCCCTTATCCAATAATTGAATGCCGGATATTAGTTAAATCAGGGGGATCTGCCTATAAAAATAGTAATGCTGGACCTGAACTTTATATTGTTAAATCAATGAAATTCCTCCGAATACACAAACATGTTTTGTTATAATATTTTACTTATTGTATTCAAGCTATAATTTATTTTAGCACCACGTATTACTACCCGTTCAAGCTATACGCTTATATATACTGAGTACGATGATACTTTATAGATTAGGAAGGCTATGTTTAAAGGAAGTGTACCCACATTTGCGTGGAGTGAGATTGGAAAAACACCTGATTGAGATTCAAACCTTGACTGTCCCGTCATTGGCAGTTTAGTCCACTGCGAGAGTGGCGCTTTGAACCATACGATCACCGATACTAGTTTCAAACTACAATTAAACAACTCAACGCTTTGAAGTTGAATATTAAAGGATACACACGATTTACAAAGACACTACTATTTAAGGGATTGCATTAGATTACTAAATAATATAAGGAAACCACTATTTTTAAAATTGATTTATAATATTTTGATTTTTAGGTCACCCCAACGTGAAATTGTTCATCAGCCATTGTGGATGGCTAAGCACTCAGGAAGCGATATATTTTGGAGTTCCTGTAGTTGGCATACCGTTCTATCTGGATCAACACAATAACTTGTTCAGGCTTAAGGAACTGGGCGTGGGAGAGGGTCTTAGTTTCACGGCGCTGACAAAGGACAATGTTTTAAAAACCATCAATGCAGTCATTCAAAACACCAGGTAGGCCAAGGATAAGATACATTTCTAATATGTTAGTTTTTAACTTAGATTCTAGCTCAATGTTACTAAATTTTTATAAATAAAAGGGTGAATCTTTTTGACCCTGAAAACTAAGTAATAGTACTTATAAATACCAATTTGATTGGGAGCTCTTTCCTTCTCAAAATAAAGGGGAGGTTTATATTTGTATCCAAATTTGTCACTAATAAGCGGGTTCCATTGAATAGGCCCTATTTAGTATTCAAGTAACATACCCAGGGAAAACTATTTATTGCCTATTTTTAAGTTTATCTTTCATGGTGCTATTCCCAAGTGAGTTAAACATCTTAAAAACTCTAGAGCAGTGGTTCCCAAAATGTGGTCCGTGGACCCCCAGGGGTTAAAATAATAATTACTCAATACTATACTATATGAATAACAAGTATAGAAATAGCATTGAAATGCATTCTGATTTTCGAGTCAAAGTGTCCAGCCTTCAAAATAATCTTCAAGAAGTAATGAGAAAAAATAAGAGGTTTTATTTATCTCACTAATACTAGACCCAAACGAATGCATTTGAACTTATTTAAAAGTTAATAAATTTTCATGTTTGCCTAACTAACCTTTTTTGTTTTATCTATTACTATTATATTTATTATTATTAGGCCTACAACTAAAGTTAGTGTAAAAATAAAAGAATGTGAAACACATTTTACTCGGATTTACTGTGTCAAATTCCAAGTTTTGTAGGTTTTCTAACATGATTTATCATTGGTGACCTGGTGGTCTAGAGGTAAGGTGTCGGGCTTGTGTGCTGGGGTCCGGGGTCCAATCCTCGGTCCCAGCACAGAGTTATTTGATTACCAAACCCTTCATTCACCTCTGACAAGAAGTGTATTAACCACAACTTGTGAGTGTGGGGAATGTCAGGCCTCCACTGTGGTTCGGATTCCACGTTAAACTGTAGGTCCTCCATTTGATCTCACAATCACCTTACCATTACACATTAGCGTAAGTGCGTATAACCCGAACGGGTAGTAAGACGCACTGTTAATAATAATAATAATAATAATAATAATAACATGGATTATTAATATGAGAGGTTGGGAGAGAGTGCTATTTTCTATACATATATTAGATTCGATTCTAATGATTAGAAAATTGGGGCGTCCACTGATCTCAAAAAGCCTCTTGGGAGGTCCTTGACTGGTAGGTAATTGGTAACTACTGCTCTGGAGGAAAGTTTCCTTTCTCCGTATCACTCTTACAATCGACTGAGTTCCCACGAAAGTAACAATAAACCTCTCCTAAAATACTCAATACCTATTTATAATATATTTGAGTATCTTTATAATTTTTTAACCCAGAATGACCATTCGAGATATCAGTTGGGTTCAGCCTATCTCCAAATGTTTCGTTAACTACCGATCTGTATGTTAATATTTCCTTTGGCATTTCTATGATATTTTATTTCAAGCTATTTTCTTACATTATAATTTTAAAATTCTTCCATATCTGAGAGTATTTAATACTTGTCTGGACGATTGCTGTCCTGTGAGTATGCAGAGAGATTTGTAAACTTTACCTGAAGTCATCCCCTGACAGTAAAACTTTTCTCCCAAATGAGTATTCATTTTATACTTTTCTGCAACAAATTATTGACTTCATCTAATGCATGTGTCTGAGATGACGGTTACACCATTCAATGTAACTTTAATACAAGTTGTTGTTCTCCATTCAACGTCAAATTAAACGCTGTTGCAAACATGTTCGTCCTTGAACAGTACATGTCACACAATATCTTGAATAATTTCTGGAAGATTATGTGGGGGTTTCTTCTGGTTGAAATCTTCCTAAGTTTTTCCTTGTGTGATATGTATGCTTTGTTAATCTTGGAGAGCCAAATATTCACAATCAAACCATCAGGAAGTATGATTATTACGTTTCATTGAAATATCTTCTGTGACGATTTCAAATAGAGTAGATCACGTTTCTTAGGCTAAGCCGATCAACATTTTAACTAAAGGATCTTCACAGCTTCTTTCTCACAATATTTACTCCCACGTTCTTTCATTTTAAAGATGGGTTTTAATAATAATTAGAGTGACTCTTAATTTGTTTGAATACATAAACACATGTAAATATAAGTTTAAATGACATAATAATATTGAACGTTACCTGTGTAATTTTATTTGGCAAATAAACTTTTTTTAATTTAATGAATATATTAATATTATATATATAGGAAACAACAAATAAAACTATGTAAACAGGTCGTTGTATTATAATCTGCAATGTATATTTTGATTTGACATTAGAATTTCTGTTTATTTTTAATTGCAAATACTATTTTGACAAGATAAAATGATTAAATAATTCAGGTTTTTATTTTTATGATGTTAATCTTTTTAATAAGTTTTCAAATTTAAGTTTTACACACCTATTAAGTTAATCCTCTAAACTTTCAGGAAATCCAAGCTTTCTAGCTCATTGAGAAGCGCTAAAAAAATATTTGGATGACTATAAGTTATATAAATATATATTATTATTATTATTATTATTATTATTATTATTATTATTATTAGCACCGCGTCTTATTACCCGTTCGGGTTGTACGCACTTACGCTAATGTGTAATGGTAGGGTGATTGTGAGATGAAATGGAGGACCTACAGTTTAACGTGGAATCCGATCCAAGGCGGAGGCCTGGCATTCCCCATATTTATAAATATATACATCATTAGACTGTTATTAATATAGATTTTAGTTTTAGTGTAAACTCATACTATAAGAATTTCTTGATCTTCCACCCATAACATTTTTAAGACACTTTACCGGTATCGAATATAAACGCTACTAAACTCCAATCTTAAAACACTAAGATCAGCCGAAGAATGTTACTTGATTAATGGGAAGACTAAATTATAGTTAATCCAAAATTAAATCAAAAGTATGACTTATTAGAAATCAGTTAAGTTCCCTAAGTCTTTAATCAACAAAAAAATTAAATTTTATTAATGCCGCGTGTAATATCGCCTCTATAAAAATACGTCGCGTGTTTCAGCTACGCGTCAAACATGAAACGCCTGTCGGCCATCTTCCACGATCAGCCAGAGACACCTCTGGAGCGAGCCGTGTACTGGACGGAGTACGTTCTGAGACACGGAGGAGCTCCTCACCTGCGCTCTGTAGCTGTCGATCTGCCTCTGTACCAGTATTTGCTACTAGATGTCGGGCTGGTCTTGTTGCTGCTTCTAGGAACTGTGTCGGCTGCACTTGTTCTCTTATTAAGGCTACTGAGGCGTGTTTTGAGGAACAAGAGCAAACAGAAACAGCAATAGACAGTGACTTTGAATTTAATAGACAGTACAAACGCGTATCGGATGGATACCAAACTAAATTGAAATTCCTCTCTGTGAAAGGTGAATGAGACTAATAAAAATGGGGGCAGCTAATGTTATATTCAATACTTTTTTTATTGTATGATCTCTCTGTGAGCTCTCCATATATTTAAACTAATTGGGCGGGCATGAGTTTAGTAGAATCTAGAGGAAATATGCACAGGGCTGCTCTTAGGTGTGTGCGAATAGTACGGTCACACAGGGTAACTTTCTTAGGTGACACAGGGGAAAAAATTATTGGAGTGGGAAGTTTTTAATTTCACTTTCCCTGTCTAAGTGATCTAGCACATTCTTGACCATATTTAACATGGACAAGAGTGTAAAACAAATAAAACATAATCATTGGTTTTGATTAATTAAATGAGTGAAGCGAGTTCTACATTTTAAGGTGCGGCTGAAGGGAGCGCAAGTATTTTTACAGTTTTTATAGCACTATTTTTTTTACCAAAATAAATAAAATATTTCTCCAGTAGCAACGTAGAGTTTAGTTTTATGCACATGCTAGTATCAACAGATCTTGAATATCTGTCAAGGTGGTCCTGTAATTTTGTCAAAACCTTTTCTCTTTATTTAAAATATTTTGACACAATTCCAGGACACCCTTGACAGATATTCAAGACCTTTTGATAATAAAATGGTCAGAAAACTAAACTCTATGTTGCTATTGAAGATATATTTGATTTATTTTGGTCAATAAAAAAATAGTGCTATAAAAACTGTAAAAATAATTGCACTCCCATCAGCCTCACTCAACTGATTTGAATTTTTTTTTCTGTCTGCCTGGTTGTGGTGGATATGTCTCACGATGATTTTTTAACTTATTTGATTTAAACTCAGCACAGTTGTTCTTTGACACTTTATACAGATCAAGGTCGTTGGGGAAGAGAATTTAATGAAGGTTGGGAAGAATGTATCCTTTATATCCGTAGAGATAAGACTTCAAGCTTTAATGATTACATGTATTTTCCTTTTTGAGGGCTTTCCTGACATCGTATACGGCGGAAAATTTATATAGATGTGCAAAACACTGTAATAACATTAAACAAAAATTAAGTTTTTAACTATTTATTGGAGGGGGAGTTTTAGGGGACCCTGTAAACGAAGTTTGATCAGTACCCTGACGTCTCCAAAGGGTAACCCAGACTATTTACTTCCTATAGTGTGAAACTCCTTATGATCACGTGACCGAGATTTGTACCCCAACCTTCCAGTCATCGGTAACCCACTATATTACAAGACGGATGCCTTATACCAAACGACCACTGGTGTGGGTAGCTCCAAATAAGACACGTGAAAACCTACAATTGTAATATTAGCCAGCTCTTATCGATACCCATATGTAACTCATTTTACTCGTGCTACTTTTATGAGGAGTTCCCCTGGTGGATAAATGTGGAACTATTGGGTTAAACGGGACGTGTAAATTTCTCAACCCTCTCCATGTTAGTTATCCTCCAGTTGATATATTCTTCTCATGTGTGAATATTTAAACATGATTAAATAATTATTTTAAAATGTATTTTTTTATTTAACACCACGTCTTACTACCCGTTAATGGTATACGCTTAAGTACAAACTACGCTAATGGATTAGGAATTGGGAAGGTTGATTTTAGAGGAGGTGAACCCACATTTGCATGGAGGGAGATTGGAAAACCATTTAAGAAAAGCTACCCCGAGTTCAACCGATCGAGATTCAAACCTCGATCTTCCCGTCCTCGGCAGTCTGGCTCTACACGAAACAAGCGCGTTAGCCAACTATGCCACAGAGGCAGGTAAAAAGTATTATTAAAATAGTGATAATCTGTTTTTGAAAAAATATATTTTAAATATGTACAGTACAATTTATTAATGTATAGAATATTTTTACCAAACAATTTCTATGTTTTAAAATGAAGGTGCTAAAAAATAAATATATATGTCAAACAAACAAAACAAATGTGTATTTTTTATTATTTTTTTATCACAGAGTGTTATTACCTGTTCAGTTTATACACATATATGATAATTACTCCCATGGGATAGGGATGAGGAAGGAAGCTGCTTGGAGGTAATGTACCCGCATTTGAGTGGAAGGAGATTGAGAAACCAACCGTTTAAGGAAAACTACCCTCAGTAGACCCAACAAGGATTCGAACCTTGGCTCGTCCCATTATCAGCAGGACAGGCAACACGAGAATGAATTTAGACCATTCTGCCACTGAAGTTAGTAAACAACAAATAGTAGAATATAAAATGTATCTATAGTTCACACTCTTTGATTATTCTTTTTATATTGGTACAAAAGCTGTTTTATAAATAAAGTAAAAATGTGTGACTTATGATCGGAAGGTATGAAAGAAATACAAAATTATTGTGAATAATAATAATGAAAATATTTAATTTTCACAATAAAACTCAGAAGGTATTGAAGGCACATCAGAGTAAATATATATAGGAGAAAAATATTGCAATTTATTAGCTAGATATGTTCTATCATCTTTCAAGTTTAATTAAGTTCAAGACATTTCTATGTTAGATTTACACATTAACAAAGGCATTTTTAATGTAAATCTTATAAGCTCATTTTTAGCTAGGAATTAATGAAAATGCTTTGAGACCGATAACTTGACTGCCTGAAAACATCGGTGACTGAAAAGCGGTCATTATCTTCATGTATAAACAAATGCAAATAGTTAACTTATATCTTGTTTAACTCCATGCAAATGTAGATAAATCAAACCCGTACATGGATTTGAGCCCTGATCGTTCGGCTTTACGCAATGACTGCTCTGTCGTATGAGACATCCGGAATCACCTTCGAGTCAGTATTTTATCCCCACATAACCAGTCAGAGCGTAATGCTGGACGACCAGGGTTCAAATTCCTAGCCAGGTGTAATTTTTTTTATAGTTACACAATAACTTTATTATATTTATATCTGAAAAACGTGGTTGTTTGCTTGCTTAATGTGGGGTAGAAGGAAATGGGAGACCAGACCAATATTGTTGTTCTTTTCAGTTTTTATCTCAAAACCCTTTTTTTTTTTGTCAAAATAAATCTAATATTTCTCTAGTAGAAGGCTAGAGTTTAATTTTCTTCACACGGTGTATCAAAAGTGGTTGAATATCTGTTAAGGATGTCCTGGGATTTAATGACAACTTTTTCTCTTCATTTAAAAAGTATAATGCTGCTAAGCTCATGACAGATATTCAACAACTGTTGAAATCAACATGTGAATAAAATTAAACTCTTATTTTCTACTGAAGCAATATTTTATTTGTGTTGGTCAAAAAATAAGTTTTTAGCAATACAAACTGCTAAAACAGCTTTTCTCGTGCCCCCTTCACTCCTACCTTAATGGCAATGCACAATAATTTACTCCCTACAGTAATGTGTTTGTGTGGTTGTTATTATGAATAGCGAGAATCAAGAAACAGTTTATTAGTAGTCTTGTCAGGCATGGCCTATCTTGAATACAACTCAAGCAAGAGGCCAACTCTTTAACGTGTATGTATATATATTTTTTTAAACAAGAAATTTAAACATAATTATAATTTTGTAAGTCATATTTGGATAAAATAGTGGATTACTAACATCACTTGTTTAATACCACATCCAGATTTTCATAAGAACAACTTGTATTTGGTAGTTAAAAAAGTTATTTGATCAACTTTCGCGTATTTATAAGTCAAGTCATGTTCAAAAGCTCTCACTTTTTATAGCGTTTACTAGTACACATAAAATAAAACTTGCTATATAATAAAATGTTACTTATTTTTGATGCAAAAAACAATACATTTTTTTTACCGAGGTGCCCATCTTGGGAAAATTGGAATTTATGTCTTATGTTCGGGGGAAAAAATGGCTAAGAAACATCTGGCGTGACTTGATTACGGAATCCCGGAGTATAGAACTTGGGAGGCGGTGGTACGCAGTTGACATTCAACGGGATCTTCTCCTCTCTGCTCTCCATAAGTATGTGCTCACTAACATCCTGAGAAGATTGACTCACGTGGCGACAAAAGTACGCTATCAACAAACTGAAAAACACCAAACTCAAGCAAGTGCCCCCTATAAGCACCGGGACGCCATAGGTCGCGGGGATGTCTTCAGGGATGTCGAAATCATCAACGTCCACATCCGGTAGGTCCGCAAACCTCGGCATGTCTGTCAATATAGAGGGGGAGGGTACGCACTTGTGGTCAGGTCTGAAGTACCTCGTACCTGGACCGCAAAGACATGTCCCCCTGGTAGAATTCAGCACACAGGTCATCCCTAACACGCACTGAGAGTCCACGTAGCATCGGCGACCGAAGCCACTCACGATAAGGCAGTATCCCGTGTCTTGACAGCGACAGGCGAGGGGTTTTTTAAGGCACAGCGGGTAACTCGTGCAGTCAGAGTCCTTCCAGCAGACCCGTTCATCGTCCGCAATGTCAAGGTCCGATGACAGAGAGTTGGCCGTCGAGAAGACGATCAATGACAGGTACAGTTTCTTGAACATCGGTGTGTCCTCGAGATATATCGCAAAGGTTCCTGGCGAGGCCCAAATTAATAGAAGATTAAGTTCTAAAAAGTGTCTATGAAACGTACCCACGATGATTTGATGAACTTGTTTACTAATCGCAATGTAAGCCTAGGATGAAAAAAAATACATTAATGTATGACTGTGGAGTTTATTGATTTTGGTATGGACTAAATATGTAAGTCTTGAATGAAAGCATGGAATATGAAGATGAATATTCTATAACAAAATCATAGATCTATAATAATAATAATAATAACGATAATAATAATCATTAATACATTTATTTAAGTCTACTCCTGTTATAAGAAAAGGTATGCATAGTTTTACAGAAAAAAAAGTCCACTAATTTTGTTCACTCCCATATTTATGATGGGATGGAAGTAAGCGTGAGTTTGAATCTGTGTTTTTGTGGTTTTTATGACNTTGCCCCCCCCCCCCCACCCGTTCCCCCTTTTGTTTGGCCAAAATAATTTTTTCATCGCGTATTTTTAGAGGTAATCTATCCGCATTTTTGTGGAAAGAGAGTGGGGAAACGTTTAGAAAAAAAAAAATTACTCTCAGTGGACTAAACCGGGATATGAACCTTGATATCCCCGTCATCTGCAATCCAGTATAACGCGAGCATTATGTCTTCGACCATTCGGCCAATGAAGCAGGTGAAAATACATTGCTTCTGTAGATTCATTTACTTTAATTTTCTACACGTAGTAATTTCAACATTTTTAAAAATATTTGTCAATAACATGATAGTACTAGATGGAAATCTATTTTGCTGAAGAATAAAAGTCAATGTGGAATTAGGCTAAGGCAGTGACAAATTAATAAAAGTGACCTTGACGAAACAAAGCGTATAAAATTAATGTAATGCATCTAATTTAGTAGTCATATAATATTTATTTTGTCTAAAAAAATTATTTTTTGTCATAAAAATTTAATTAGTGTGGACCTTGATTCGCATTATCTTCCTTCTAACCTTAAGATAATATATCCAAACTAAGTCGTATAATACAATATAAAGATGAGATATAAAATCAAATCATGGTGACTAGTTTCAGTGGCTGAATAGTTTAAGGCATCACCCTTAAAATAGACTGGACTGCTATTGACTGGAATATCGGGGATAGAGTCCCGGTCGGATGTTTTTTTTTTTTTTTTGCTTAAAAGGTCTTTGTACTCTTCCTCCATGCAAATGCGAGTACAATTCATCTAAACGCAACCTTCCTCAACCCTGATACACTAGCGTAGTTAGTACATGTGCGTATAGCCCAATAGGGTAATAAGACGCGATGCTAAAAAACAAGCCATGTTTCCAAAATAATTTAGAAACTGGTATTTTTCTTACACATATATATCCATATTACATTCAAATTAATTTTATATGCACATTATATTCGTTTTTTAAAAAAAGTGACAAAGTTATTTAAGGAAAAATTATATCTTAGTAATATATTTTATAATTTTAATTAAAGAAACTGAATTATTTTATTTAAATTAATTTAGTTCTAAAATATTATTATGTTTATATAAGATGGATAGATATTAACTTACCTAGCTTACAAATAATGTAATGTGTATGTGAAATTTACAAGGAAACAAATTTATGTACTTGTATAAAAAATTAAATTTCACTTAAAACAAACAAAGATCCATAAACCTGCAACAAAGTTTCGTGTTAAAAAATTTTTTAAAGTTTCTGCATTAATGTAAAAAATAAACACCTTATGTTGATTAAATGAGTGGCACTTAATAACGATTGTACTACCGCGCTAGCAAACATGTCTACTAATCTAGTACAGACCACATGGAGAGGGTCAAATCGAACAGGGAACGTCATCCTAAGGTCGTATCACCTGGCAACTCGCACAAAACAGTGAGCGTGACCATGGATAAACATTCTTCACTCTCTCCCCCTAACCCCCCACCCTTCCCTCGCTCTACGCCATCACTGCAGGGTCACCAATCACGTGATAAGGGTAGGCCAACCTTTGGAAGGTGACACTAGATTGTATTATCAGATTCTAATTCTTAGGGATTTCTAAAGGCCGATTCACACAAAACGCTAAGCTAAGCTATGATTTGCTCTGCTAACTCTTTAAAAAAAAATAGTGCACCCTATATTTAAATGTGTTGGTTCACACAGAAAGTTAAGTTAAGCTAAGCTAAGTTATGCCTTGCTACGTCATGCTATGTTTTTTCTGACTGCTGGACAGGCAATTTTTACCATCTCCCTTCTTGAGCCATTTTACGTTGCGCATGCGCACAACGCAACTTGGGCTTGAATAAGTCAGTCCTCCACCTTCTAAATTTTCTTCTGCTAACAGCGGCACCTTTTCTTACTCAAAACTATCTTCTGAACTCAAACAAGACATTTTGGAGAACGCCATCATAACTAAACATCACTGGACCAGACCAGAAAGAAACAACAATGAATTCGAGAGTGAAAAGAGGGACCATGGTTTAGCTTAGCTTATGCCAAGATCACGATCAACTTAAATTTAACTTAAATTTAACTTAAAGTTATCTTAACGTAACTTAACGTAACCACGTAACTTAACGTAGAGGACCCCCTCCTGTGTTTAAATGGAAGCGATCACGATGCAGTTAACTTAACTTTGCCTTGCAGTTAACTTAACGTAAGAGATGTCTTGGGAGGTATTTTGCTTTAAGTGAACGTTACTTAAATGTTATCACGTGATCTAGCCAGCCAATCATTATGCGAGTGACGTCAAGATAGCTATTTACTAATTCATTTGTTGGTGTTATGACCAATGTTTACGCTTTAGCATAAGTTCTAGTGATCAGGCATCGAAACAAAAAAATTAAACTAAAATAGGAAAGCAAAATTTATCATAAAAGTTTAGTAATAGATATTTATTATATCGATTGAAAACTGTAAACATTCACAGATATTCACTGTACAACTAGTCCAAATCACAGATCATACTCGAGATGAAGATGTTTGGTTCGAGTTGTTAAGTTAGCGTGAATCGTGATCACGCAGACGTTAAGTTAACTTTAAGTGAACGTTACGTTAAGTTAACGTTAAGTTGATTGTGATCTCAGCATTAGCTTAGCTTAGCAATGAGTGCAAAACCAAATTGACAAAGGCTTAGCAGAGGACAGCACACCACAGCTTAGCTTAGCTTATCTTAGCCTAGCCTAGCATTATGTGTATATCGGTCTTAAGACAGGTTGATTATATTATTAACCAAACTAATCTTAAATAATAGTAGAGAGCATGAAATATTAGGCTTTTCTTGTAAAAACAAGTATATTTCTGTCAGTTATTACATAAGAGTGGATAAAGTGAGAATAAACTAAATAAATTAGTATAAACTTTTTTTTTTAATATTAAAGATTCGGCTTCTTTATGTTTGGTCCAGTGGCATGTATATATATTACGGGGAAAGTTCGAACTTGGATAAATGCGATTTTACCGATATAATGTTGAAATTATCCAAAATACGTGGATAATGTTAAATGGGAGGTGATTAAATAATTTTTTTTTTAAAGTTTATCTGACTGCTAAACAAATCAGTGCAAATTTTTACGGGATGTTATGGAATTTTATAAGCCTTTCCTTCCCTCTGTCGCGGCTTTTTTTTTTAGTTTATCAGAAAAATGTAATATAAAATTTGGAGTGAATATTTATCCATCCACAATATAATTTTATTACCATTTGAAAAATTTGTTTATAATACCGTTTATGGGATCAAGTATTTTTTTTGTTTTTTTATTATGAATATACGTACGTTGGTTAGCTAATTGCCCCAAAAGAGATACGCGATTGGACAGAGTTAAAGAAATACTGGTCTAAGGGGCCTTAGACTTATTTATATCGAGTATATCTTGTATTATTTCTGCTTATTGGATAGTACTTTTAGTATAGATAGAACAATGACTAAATGTGATAGTAGTATATGGTAACAGAACAACAAGTGTGAACTTAATTTAAACTTGGTGTCTCAAGTTTAAAGGGAATTTGGTCTAAATTTCACCCTGGCTGATAGCTTTCGCTTTACTCGTGTTGTAGCTTAAACTTTTCCCTTACTTGTAGATTAAATTTCCCCCGTGCTTTTAGCTTAAATTCCCCCTGACTGGTAGCTTAAATTTTTCTCTGACTAGTAGAGTAAATTTTCGAACCTTGATGGTTCCTTTATCAGAAATATAGTTATTATATTATAATGGCTGTGTGTTATTGTAAAATAAATAAATAATGGTAGTAAATAATTTGAACATTTACGGAAACCTTTTTTTTGCGAAGTTTCTGAAAAATTGCTATCGTATGAATAAGAAATTTAAAAAATAAATTGCAATTTATTTTAAACTAGTAATCCAGAACGGCGTTGCCCACGACCTCTTCAAAGATTTGTTAAAAATAGCCTAATTAAAAAGATAGTTAAAATATTTTAAATATGGCTTTGAGGTGCATTCAGACCCCTTTCCGTCCCCACATGTTAAAAATTTCAGATCTCTGCATGCCGTAGATTTGGCTGGGCATCGCACACAAACAAAAACACACACACACACACATACAAACACTTCCTTTTATTATTATAGATACATCACAAAACACAAAGTGACTTATGTGGTGATAATAATAAATATTCCATTAATCAGATTGCAAGAAATTAAAATAATTATCTTACTTTTAAATCTTATGTAAATCATAGTGTCAACAAATACAAATATTTGTTCAGCAGTGAATACCACGTTGAATAAAAATCTTATCGCATTTCCAGTCTGGCACACGTGCCTTAGATTTACCATACCTGAAGTGTGTAAATATATATATGTGTGTATATATGTATATATATGTATATATATAATATGATATTAAATAAATATATATATATATAATATGATATTAAATGACTTGAAGAAACTAGGGACTTATATTGATCAAAAGCTGGCACCAGTGCTTGAAGCACATATGTATATATTCCTCCCCAGAATTTAGGTCATGGCACGCTATTGTTTTTTTGTTTGTTTTTTATAGACGTGACATTCTGTTATAAGAACTTACTCCTTGTCACGCGAACTGTTGCTCGAGATTATTTACGTCATAAGGACGTTAGGTCATTAATCAAAAAACGCCTGATAACAATTACGGTTTTCATGTTAGTAATAATAGATCAGTTCCCCAGTCACTTTTGTAAATTATGTTCATCGATTAACACACTTGGGAAAACTAAATATAATATAATTTTGAATTTACTTCAGTGAAATGTTATCTTTTCTAAATTATTTGATTATTTTAGGACATTAACTTGCACTTCCTTAAGTGACTGATTATATCAGCACATGATTTATAAACTAGTTTAAATCTAGAACAAACACAGCAACCAATACACCTACCGTTAAGTCATCACTGTGAAAGGGGAAAACCATATTTTACCAATCATGAATTTTTCGACAATTCCAGGAATCAAGCCCAGTACCTTTAGCTCAGTAGGCAGAAACGCTACCATCTGGGCTAAGATTTCGCACAGACCAGTATATTATTTGCTAATCCGGCATTGCTGGAGTCCTGAGATTGCTGTATTATTGAACTTTTACTAGATATAGTGGTTTTTTATGTAGAAAGAAAGACAAGAATTCTTACCAATTTCAGTGTATAATTTTTTTTATCATGTCCTTGTTATTTGTCACTCTCCATGCTTGTGATTTTTCTGTAGTTTAAACACTAGAACCAATTAGATCTTATTGTCTGTTAGTGGTCATTTTGAGCAGCTTCCATCTCTTGTCAGTGTGATAAAAACCCAGCGTACAAATACAAAACTGTTTTTATTTATTTACAATTTTGTTAGAAACTGTAACATCATCGTGCATTATGTTACAAAAGGACCCGTCCCATGCTGCCATTAACGCATAACTCTCAATAAATCATACTACCCGCTCCAATTATGTCAATGCTAATATGACCCCTACAATGGTAATCTTCTCTATTGTAGTTCACGTAGGTTAGTAAGACATAATAAAACGACGCTGAACAATATATTTTAGCTACATAATCCAAATCAATATAATTAATTGGTTCATGTACTTACCAATTGAATCTTCTAACACTAGTAACCACCAAGGCTGGCCTACACCTCGCATCCAAAACTGACGAGTGGGTCTGAGAGCTACGATGTTCCTAAAAGACGTAGTCCTCACACTCCGATTCTACTATAGTGTAATGGGCCATTCGTCATTGAAGACGACTAGAGAATAACTATTCACCTGCCCCCTGATGGTAGAGAGATGAACTATTCTAAAAACATTGGATGATTGAAGAAATAGGCTGAAAATCTAATGGAGCAGTATCAACAGATGTGTACGTAACTTTTTGAAGCCACCGTTGACGTCACCAAGCGTGTGTTCATTTCTCCTAACTTCTTCCTACTGTGACGAAACCCCACTAGATATATAGGCTGTGCAAGTATGCTAAAATGACTATCATGTTAACTACGATCGACGAAGGATCATTGTCATGGACCTGGACAATGGCAGGATAGACATTTAGTATTGTATCTGAATCGTAACTATGGCGAGTCATGTTTTTGACTCTGATTTATTTTCAAACGTTTAGACTTCGTGTAGTATATAAATTAATATTCCTTTTTTTAATTTAACTATTTCTTTATCTGACCATTCTATATAAAATGAAACTCTATATTTTGTATGTCGCCACTTGGGCGCTAGAGTCTTTTGGAGAATTCAATCACTTAGATATCCACCATTATTAAATTGTTTTAAAATTATAAGTTATTGTGACCTGGTGGTCTAGGGGTAAGGTATCAGACTTCAGTGCTGGCGGCCGGAGTTCAATCCTCGGTACCGGCACAGATTTATCTGATTACCAAACCCTTCCTACACCTCTGACAAGACATAGTGTGAATATGGGGAATGCCAGGCCTCCACCGTGGTTCGGATTTCACGTTAAACTATAGGTCCTTGATTTCATCTCACAATCACTCTACCTTTACACATTAGCGTAAGTGCGTATAACTCGAATGGGTAGTATGACGCGGTGCTAATAGTAATAATATTATGAGTTAACTTTTAATGTGTTGAAATTGTAGATAATAGCATTTATATTTTGTAAACATTGAGGTGCCATATCTTAAATTTATTTGAATATTGAGATATCATAAAGTAAAGTAACTTTCATTATTACATTGTATTAAATATAAATTTAATTAACTTTTGCATATTTAATAATCATTTTAAAGTTTGTTCTAATTGGACATTTATATTATTGTTTATTTAATGATTATGCTGTTTAGTTTCCGAATCCTGAGTGAGGATCAGATAGTCCTGGGGGAGTTTGACTAAAGTATGTTAGCCAAACTCTCGCGTTATGTATATTCTATTGAATAAGATTTTCTGGATAAATTTACGTAATTTAGTGCCGTTGTCCTTTATATTTAAATACACTTTAGTATCAGTTTCAAGGTGCCCATTAGGCCCTTATTTAGATGTTGTGTATCATTCTGATGGATGATATTATAATTAATCTTTGTATTAAATTCAACCCGTAATTATCTGTCTCTTAAAGACTGAATCATCAAAATAGTGAATTGATTACATGTTTATAACCTTCTTATAAATACCTGCGCAACTTTAAAGTTATAGAGTAATTGTCTATAAGTTTGATTTCCAATATAACTCATTTTGATATAATGAGACCATGTATATTTATCTGCGCTATTGTTATTGTTTTGAATAAACCGTTCATATTGTTGCTTTTAAATATTGCTAATAATCTCCCTTGTCACTTGTTCCTTAGATTTCACCCACTCCCTTTTATATTATTTAATGGTCAATATATAAAAGGACTCAGAGGGGGTGTTACAAAATGTTCAAAGTTACTGTGAACAAATATTTTAAATGTATATTATAATATATTGGTACTCAGTATGAAATACCTCATCTCTCTGATAGTTCTAAATTAATTATCATTTTACTACTTCAAATATTCTAGGGTATTTGATTTTAAAATACGTTACATTCAGAAATATTTCATCGTCTTATAATGTAGCAAAAAACTCTAAGAGTTCATTACATGCAATTAAATATTACACATTTGCCTACAAATTAAACTTATTTAATTTATTCAAGTTTGGTTAAGTTTACTTTAGTCTTTAAGTGATCATCATCTAAGATTGGTTACTAATATACTTCCTTTTAAATTCAACAGATAAAAGATGATGTGCTTACCTTGGGAATGTTTTTACACCAAACCTTTATTAAATTTTTTTAAAGTTAATATGTTTGGCTTGTACTCTAAAATATATTTAACGTAACTAGATTCTACAAATTATTAAATAAAATACATCATAATATATACTCGAATATGTATTTATTAATGAAGATTTGTAACAAAAGGAAGCTATATATATGTCACATATTATCATCATTAATATTCTACGAATACAACGCTTATATTACAACAACAAAATTAGAAAAGACAGGGTAAAAAATAGATATAACACTTAACTATATTTTATTAATGATATAAAGATATTTGTATATACTCACGAATGTTTAGAAACAATGAAATATACTATTGGACAGAGTAAAGTGAAATTGGTTCTAATCCTATATTGAGTGATGATTGTGATGGCAGAATTATTAAGCTACAGTATATTGAAACATTTTTGGTTTGAAGAAAAGCTTTGAAAGTTATCTTTACATGTTTGTACATGTCATAATTTTTTGCTTCATCACAGACAATAATCATTAGTACATAAACTCTGTTCATGATCCCTTGGTTGCAGAAATGTTTATTTTATAGGCCATTTTTGGTCATTTTAAAATCTAAGGTTATATTTTCTTGGTTTGCGTCATTTCTTAAGCATTTTTAAGTATTCGTGTTGCATAAGTTTTTTTTTAAATATTACGGTTATTTTACAATTGCTACCATTTTTTAACCACACAGTTGTTGAAATTAGAAGATAATAATTTAGTCATTGAACTTTGTATCCTCATTTCATTTAAGGTTGTAAAATACACATTCCTGGTAAGACTAAGCAATTAAACTGAAGAGGTCTATTTACGAAGGGTGTAGTTATTAATTCTCAAGGAGATATTTTATGTGAATATCATATTTAAGAGAAGAGTTTAGTTGTTAAATAAATGTTTTTCAGTACTTATATATGTTTTAGTTTATAATTTTGTAGAGAACACGTTTGATTTAGTGGTGTTTATTTACCAAGCGTTTTTGTTCATATTATTTTTTAGACCACTTATTAGACTTTTTATGTTATTTTTTACGAAGTTTTAGTTTATTTTGTAGGTCTTGTTTGATCATTTTTAGGTCATCAGAATCAAGCTCTTCCACATTACCAACCAATGCCTCCCCACATATCACAACACGCAACTATTTTCCAAACCTTTTATTCCTGTTGACCAGCTTGAATTTAATAGAACCAAGAACGTTCGTGTCACTGCCGTAGTTTGAAACTCAAAACATACTAGTAAATTAAAATCAAACTCTTACAATATTATTTTGTGTGCAGTGTTGACAATACTTCTGTTTTATAAAAAGACAGACTGGATTTTTGCTATTTGCGTTCTATATAATCTAGGTGTTGATTTATTATAAAGGAAATTAGGGTTTTAACTAGTACCATTCCTTTATTGAAATATTTATATAAATATTTGTGATTCAATAAAGTTGTTGGTTATAGAACTAGTTTTTTGATATTAAGTCTTTGGTTAGGTAGAGTGAATAGCTTGTAAGTTGGAACATTAAAAAGCTAGTGAACTATTTAATTTGTTTAATTTGGCACCGTTATATAAATTAAAAATAGATAAACTCAAATTTTTTTGCGAAAAATATGTTTATTTAACTACAATTATTTCGCTCAGATTGTATAGCTAGAATTTTCTTTTTGTTCAGTTTGTATAGCTACAATTATTTCGTTCAGATTGTATTGAAAACTATTCTATCACAACGTTTAGACACACCTTCCGTAGTTAAAATGTGTCTAGTATTTGATTTAATTTTGTAGTATAGATTTACTAATAATAAATGATTTATACATCATTCACATAATTATAATGATAAACTAGAAATCTAAGTATCACAGTTCAAAAATTAAATAAAACTACAAACAAAGTATTTGTGACAGAAACTTGATCATAACGAGCACATGTGTTTTACATATAAATCTATGCCGTTTCAAATTATTAAGCTAAACCTTGGTATATTTTGTCTTATAAACTAATGTTATTTTCATTTAAAAATCTATTGTTAATAATCCTAAAATTATTTAATTATATAACTTCATGATATATGTTTTATGTGTTGTAGATATAATCTTTGTCTCTAAACCAGGGCTAAAATCCCTGTAAAGTTATTTCTCCATTTTATATACCAATTTAGCTAAATATCTCCGAATTGAATGTTGTACTTTACGAAAAATATTGTTTTCCTACTTATTTGTAGGTTTTAAGGATATTACGTTTTATATTACTTTAATTAAAAACTTATTTAAAGCACCGCTTCTTACTATACATTCGGGTTTTACGCCAATGTTAGGATTAATCTGTATCCAAACACATTATGACCTATAAATTTATTTTGAAACAAAGTGAACTTTTTATCAAGAGTTTATGCCAAAAATGATTCACAGAGAAGAAGAATGTGTTTTAAAGATCAAAATAATTACATTCTGAGCTCTTATAGACTATAACAAGAGAAATAAAGTAGCATGACTTTAGATGTCTAGTGCTAACATTTGAAATAATTTATTAAGGATTTGTTAGTAATGCACTAGAAATATTAATATATTATGTATAATTTAAAAAATATACTAGTAGATTAATAGGCCCTATACAAAACAAAAATAGTTTTTAAAATTACTTAAATACATTTTGGACATTTATAAAAAGAACAAAGATAATACATTCAAGTACAGGTATTGGTGTTACTTATGAAATCACTAGTTAAGTTACATACAGTGCACAAAACATCTGAATATATTTTGTATTGCTGAAATATGGGACTTACACCAAATTGTATTGTTTAGAAAATATTATTCAATCACATTTGCAGTAGAGATATATTTTATAATGAATTTAAACATCGAAATTAATCAATTTTATTGATAACAATCAAGATGCACATAAAAAATCACATACCACGTAACATTAATCATGTTTTCTAAATAAGTTATTTTAATTTATTCATCAAAATGGTTTGGATCCTATTTGTTATGTTGGCTATTATAACCTTTCAAAAAATTTCACTTTTTAAAGTTGATAAAACATATTTAACATTATTTAGGGTAGTTATAAAAGGTTATAACACCACGTTATAAAATATAAAATGTGATTATTTTTATTCATTAGGGGTGAATATTTTTCAAGTTGCAATAATTTGGAAATATATATATGGTATATATATATATTTCCAAATTATTGCAATATATATATATATATATACACCATATAGCTAGTTTAGTGTGTATAATACATAGCATTTAATAACACAACTATTAAGGATATAATTTTACAAAATTAATAATTCAAAATCAAAAAAGCAATCCTTTTACGAATTGATTATTATTAATTTTATTTTATTCACACAGTTTAAAATACCGTATATAAGATATTTATTTTCTGTAATTTTGAAATGCTACATTATAAACAATTGTACAGCTCTATATTTATTAAAAAATAACATTTTAAATAATAAAATAGAACAATAAATATTCTTAAATTGTATTTTAGATTATTTATTACTAAACATATGTTTGAATTTAGTACCATTACCTATCACGAACTTAGTATACTAGAACAAATTAAACATCAATAAAAAAGTAACTATTCATATTACATACAAACCACAGAATCTTAATACCAGCGTCAGCCTGGCTCATCTTCAGGCCCTCGGTTAATATTTCATAGGGACCACAACAATTCATGTCGATTAGATATAGTTTTATTATAAAATTTAAAAATAAATTACCAAATACAATTTGTTTTTAGTATTGATTCCCATAATTACAATATACCCCCGCCAAACCAGAATTAGGATTATAGACAATTTAATATAATCAAATAAATTTTTTAACTGCATTAACACAAACTAAGCTTAAAAATGCCTAACATAACTGTCAAAATTAAAACTAAATACAAATATGCAACTGATCAAAATAACTTTCAAATAGTTGTGGGGATATGATCAAAATTGTATGTTTCTGCCACTGTAAAGTACCCTCAAAATAATTTTCATAGGAAAGCGAGAGAATGTAAAGTATCCTCAAAGTAATTTTCATAGTAAAGTGAGAGTTGCCTTTTTTTTAATACCAAACAGTGCCTAGATACAAATCTTAGTCAAAATAGTTTTAGTAGATTTTAAGAATATATATATTTCTTTTTGCTCCTTAGTAAACTACCCTTAATTTTAAGGTTATAGTAGGTGACGTTAAACTGTCGGTCCTTCATTTCATCTCACAATCACCCAGACAGTCAGCATTGAGAAAACATTTTTTGTTTCAGGAGGTGATGAAATGTTGACTTTTTTTTTTACAAAAATCAATTTTTTTGATTATCATAATATTTTTTTCTTCAAGGAGGCGAGAGAAAGTAAGAAGAAACAATTTTAGCGGCTCTACTGGATTCACTCTCAGTTTCATTAAAATCCATGATAAAGCCTTGTGTTTACTCCACTAACACTTGGCTCCTTTTTTTTTTAAGCGATACAATTTATTAAGACTGTGCGGAGTTCAACCCCTTAATATAAGATTTTCATATTGTCATTTTTTAAATGGGAATTTCTTAATGTAGGACACTTCGACTAAACCAAACAAATTTAAGACTGTGTAGATCAAGAAGTATATTTGGCTACTTAAATAGTCTTGAATTTCATTGGATGTTTCCTTCATGCTACCCACTCCATCAAATGAACACGTGACAAGATTTCCAATTTGAATTCATAATTTGTTAACCTCTGACTAAAGTAATTCATACAATTCGTTACCGCTATAGTAATCTACTACTATTGATTGCAGCAACCTTTAGTTTACTTTAACATGATTCACAAAACTAACACATAGAGCTAACCGATCCATTATTCCCACCTCTTGTTTACCATCTATCCACCATCAAGCTATAAACAACTGATTCCTAAAGATGTCTCAAAATTAAATTTTGATACAATAACTTTTTTTTAATGTATTAAATTTGTAGATAAAACATATCCTATGAATCTCTTTCCTCGTACCCGTGTCACAATACAACTCACAATTTTTCTTTGAGAAGGGGACATTGGGTGGGGGGACACTTCTTCACAATAAATTTGTATATAGGATGAGGGAAAACATCTTTGTTTCAAATCTGTGAGAGTCTATTATCGCACAAGAGATTTTATTACGTCCCCCTAAAGAAAATTACATCCCAAACCAAACACAAATTGTTATAGTGTTATCTGTCACGTGTCCCCTTTGGGAACCCATCGGCACATTCTGGTCGGCGATCGCCGACTAGCTGACCTGGCCAGGCTGACGCTGCTTGATACTATTTAATAAATATAACTTAATATTTTATGTTTTGTTATGAATAAAAAGTAATTGCTTTCTTTTGTTAGGCTAGATTAGTAAAAGTATAATATATTAGTATGATAGTATATAGTATAGTTATTGAGACGACATAGTCTCTTTTTTTTGTGACTAAAATATTATTATAGTAATGATTAGGATTATGCCTGGTCTATTATTTCATTTAAAACCCCGTTGAGACTGGTGGGCCACAGGTCGGGTGTTTAAACTTTAAAGCTCCAACGTCCCAACAATCCAGGCTACGAGTACCCACAATTGTGTAACATTACCTAACATTTTGAAAATTACATACTGATTATACTTATCGATGTAGTTCATCACAAATATAATACATTCTCAACCTAAGTTTACTTGGATGACACCTCAAAGCATTACTAGAAATAATCCCTAATATATCCCTACGCTAACAGATGACATCTGACACTTTGGATAACTGTAATGAAAATATATGGTAATTTATGAATGTGATAGTTAACCACAGTATTTTAGGCCAATATTATTTATATATTTATTTGAGGTGGGACACCAAACTTATTTATCGCTTTCTTCCACGTAAAAAAAAAATATTATTCGCGTCACTTTCATAAATGGTATAGTGAACATGGTCTCAAAATGGCGACCGACGAATTTAAACCATGTGATTGAACGTAACGGAAACAAGTTCTTTACAATGATGCACCCAAACAGTTGTTAAAAATATTGTATTCAGTTAAATATTTTGAAATACAACTTAATAATTAATAATCATAAACTAATTTATTTTATATATATATATATATAATAATCATAAACTAATTTATTTTATTTATATATATATATAATAATCATAAACTAATTTATTTTATTTATATATATATATATATATATAATAATCATAAACTAATTTATTTTATATATATATAATGACAAGTATTTTCTCTTCTCCAAGTAAATACGATGCCTGTACTAAAATGTATTGTTGTATGCACTATATTACACATCATATATAACATTCCAAGACGGAGACGGAGTACTTTTAATTATGTTTAAAATATTGTTTCGGATTAGGTAAAAAGAAATTATGAAAGTTATGAAACAGTGTAAGAAAAATTAAGTTTATGTTATTTTAAATGTAAAATATAACATTGAACTAAAAAACATAATATTTATAACAAAACAGGGATCTTTTACAAGTGTTGGCAACCCAAAACCTAAACACATGATTTATAAACTATCATCCAGGTAAAAACCTATCATGATCAGACTTTAAATGCTCTGTATTTTATCAATATTTTAATACTACTCATAAATTTATGTTTCAATAAGAGAAAAATCTATCAATGTTAGAAGAAAATAACGTTTAAATGAATTTCTATCACATTTTAATTTCATACTTATCTATGTTAGCTAATTTTTTTAACTAACGTTATTAATTCTATAACATTGATTTGTCTTGAATACCTCTGAGTATAATAAATATATATTTTCCAAAACTGTGGGTACTCATAATATGGATAATTGTAACCTCACAAACATTATAACATTTTATTGTGTAGTTCTTCACCAATACATTTCTTAATTATTTTTATATGTGCAAATTCACATACATATATTAATAGTTTTTTAGTTATATATTTAAAAAGAAGATGCACATAATTTTAACTAAAATATTTTTCAACACACTTTTAAAAAAATATTAAACCTACAAGTCCTACAAAAATAAACGCTTTAACTTCCATTCCTATTCGACATGCTTAACAAGAATGCAAAGTTGTAAAAAAAAATTGATAAGGAGAAATATTACTATAGAAGTTTAAGAAATATTAAAATAAGCCTAAGTTTACAAGCCTATAGTATTACGTGCTTCACATTAGGCAGTACATTTTTAATACAACTGATAGTACCTATGATATGAAAAAAATTAATATATTTAATTAGAAAAACGTAATAATTAAATATTTCAACTAAAAATGTGTATAAAATTGCTAATAATATAATTTATAAATAAATATTTGGAAAAATATTGATTTTTCTAAATCATAATTAAAAGTAGAAGAAAAAAAATTAGATATACAAAATTTGTTTGAAACATTAAAATTGATGAAAAGAATTAAATGCTTTAGAAAAATTATAAAATTAATTAGAACAATAGGTTGTATAAATAATTTCACTGCCTGATGTAGAATAAGGACTTGAATTACATTAGACTGATAAGCCAATATTTACTTAAAAATTTATTAAACTTCTAAAAAGAATGTATAGTTTCAAAGTTTTCAATCATAATGTTTCAATGTAAGTTTTGAATTCAATTCAATTTTGCCAATCGAATCCACGATATATTACAACATATTTACTGTAGTAAGCACTATTATAAAATAATTTTACTCAATGTAAGTAACTAAATAGGTATGTCAGCATAATTACTTGAAGTATATTGATCTACAATTTTTCATATAACCTACTGCATAGTCGAGATATGTAAATTATTTAAGAGAAGATTAATTAATTATCTATTGGAATTATATTTTAACTCTTCTAACTAAATAAATGAAAGCTTCAAATATAACCTATCTGACATAGTCATCTGCTAATTAGCTAATTACACAATCTTTATATCTACTTTCACTTTTTATTCAATATAAATATTTGTTGATTCAGGCACAATCCAGTTTATTTTGATATTGAAAATAATTTGTTTTTAAATTAAATCATATATTCTTTCACGTATTAAAGAAAACTTTAAGTGATATTATTTTCTTGTAATCATGATAAGTCAAGGCACTTTTACAAATCATGTTAAATTTAATTTAAAATAAAAATAAATATATTTTACTGATTTTAAACTAACAATTCTTACTTCATTAACATTTATGATAAAAATGGTAGTTTAATTTAAATGTATTAATTATCTGCCCAAATAAATATACATTGGAGATATCAGATTTATTAAGGTATTTTTAGAATTTTTACATAAATAAAGTCTAAATTTAATACTTACGACCAAATCGTTTTCCCAAATTAGTTTATAAAAAAATACATAGCTTAATGTTAATCAGTTAATCAAATCAAGTACTAGCCGGAAATTTAAAATTTGGCTTAAGATTGAAAAACTTAAAGTCAGAGATACTGTTGAAATATTAAATTGGGTAATTGAATATTTAATGTCAGTTGTTTTATCTATTCAATAAATTGTGGTGGTAAATAATTTATTCAACGGAAAATATATAGTTGCTAAAATCCTTGCGAGAAGAAATGTAAAGATTTTAAACAAACTCTTGAATTTTTAAATATATATTCTTAGTAATTTTCAAGATAATTTATTAATATTTTAGGTATGATCAACATATATTAATAATTTAGACATAAGGTATGATAATGGTGTAATATCATTATAAATAAATACAATATAGGAATGTCGATAAATGTTTAAAATTAATCTATTATATACTAAAACTAAGAAATATTTAAAAAATATATTTTTGATCTTAATTAATATGTATGATTGTCTTCCGTATAATATTTGAGTAACTACCATATAACTTCATAGTCTAATTATCCTATATCTCAATAGAGTCTTGTGGATTATTGAATATTTACTTCCACACAGTGAAGGAAATTTTGTCCCTATTAAACAACTAAATGTACATAACTTTGTTGTAGAGATTGAGATATATACATGTTATTTTATATCTGACAATTTATGAAAGCTGAAAATAATTGTTTAACAAAATAAAAAATGTATATTATAAAGTGTGCAAGCAATAAAAATAGGGTCAATAACTTATTTTTAATTGTTATTTGGTATAATGTCAGATATAAACAACTAAAATAACTTATTAGTTTAAAAACGTATTTATGTGAATTAAATTACTTAATACAAGTGGTCGATACTAAGCTTATTCAACATCATCAACCTATTCTAAAAAAATATGACTAGATAAATAAATACAGGTAGCAAAGTGATTGTCATTCTTATGAAATTAAAATGAATCTACAATTAGACCTTAATGGAACCACAATAAAAATATCTTTAAAATTAGTCAAAATAAGATTAAACATTAAATTAAAACACATCTATAAATCACATTAAATAATTCTCCAAAAATGTTTGGACTCACCTATTACACTTATTTTATTGACATATTATTTTATTGATTAACATGGTTAATATATTTTTATCATTGATAAACCAGTTGTTTTAAAATTAAAGCTTTATATAAATTAATGGGAATTAATGTAATTGTAATATAAAGTTTAAACTATCTAGTTTAAGTAAACAAATTAATAAATGTGTTTTAAAATAGCTAAGTAAATTTGAAAGTAAATATAACATAATTAACTTTTACATTTTTCAAGAACAATAAATTAGTTAAATTATAAATACCATAAAAATTAGCAACGTGAAAAAAATAGACATCTTTCAATTTATCATGTTTACATTAGTTTCACTTTACAATAAACATTTTGATTTTTAGCTTTAGATTTATTTTATAACGATGTATGGCACGCATACTAAGCCTAATAAAGTTTAAACTAGTATTATATTAGGAAATCAGTCAAATTATTGATGTTGATAACAAGACTTTTATTTATTAAACGTATGGTTAAATGAATTATAAAATGTTAAAATAACTTGAAATAATTAGGATCTACGCTTTGATAGTAATCATTTGGTTACTGCTGCGATATTGTTAAGTTAAGTTTACATACATTAATTTATTAATTTTTGGGTGTTCAAATATTATGACTATAGTAGTAATAAGAAGCCATATTAATAATTAACTCCTAGGAATAAACAAATAGCAAAAAGTTTTATTGTTAAACAAGAAGGTGAATTTGTTTATTGTTAAATGTTTTCCAGCACAAACAAGATCTATGGCATAGTTATCATATCAAAGAGACACTGAAGGGTCATGAAATGGTCCCATTAAATATGGTGTAGTGCTTCTTAGCTACTATATTTATAAATAATTGACCAAAATCCTATGCATATCGGAAATGTTACAGAATATATTTCAAGGAGATTCCAAATTTGACATTAAGAACGATGCTTAAGACACAGAAGTATTCCAATTGTTTTTTTTAAACCCGTGTGAATCTTCAAAATTTTTAATCCAAACCTGAATCTTGCTAGGATTCATATTCGAATCAAAATTCCAAATCTTAATATTTTCAAATTTTCGAAACAAATTCAAAATTTCAATTCAAATAGGTTCCGGATTCAATCGAATTAAATACAAAAGCCGATTCAAAATGTAAAACTGTTGAATGAGGCTATCTTTTTAAAGACATTATCATACACTATTTGACAATAGGAACTAGTGAATTTTGTAATAATAATAATATTTAATGATTTAATTACATTTTAAATTATCTTATTTTTAACTGACAAAATTCAAAATAATATATTAGCTATAATCTAATCTATTATTATAATAAATTTGATTTGATGGTATTTTTTATTATAAATTTATTGAATTCGGGTTTTAATTTAAACATTTTCATTTTAAAAAAATATTAAATTCAAGTTAGTCAGAAAGATTCTGATTCGATTCAAAATTGAAAATCTTGGGTTCACACAGGACTACCACGTAATCTCACAGCCCACAATGCTCAACATAAAACAATAACTAATATGTATTTTAAATGGAAGATAAGAGTGTTAAGGATGGTTTTAAGATAGATCACCATTATTACAAGACGCAGTGGCTGGGTCTATATCGAGCTTATCTGATGTTAGTAGCGGTCAACACAATTTATCTTTGTTCACAAACTCAGTATTTATAATAATAAGACGCCTTTAAAAATAATTAAACGTGCACCTTTATGCTAATTTGTGCTCACTGGTTCTGTACATGAAATTGATTACACGTAACGATCGTTTGGACTTGGTAAACTAGGGGACGAGGGCCGTCCTCTAATACGATCGTCGTCATCCCCCCTTTTTGCACTCACAGACACACACACACTCACACTTATTAGTCACAGTAAATAACAGAGAAGGATGGTCCGGTATGCTAATATTATTTTAAAACAAATAATATTTATGGATGTGATACCTGGACCATTGACGAAACTGAAACGAAACGTAATCATTTAAGATGAAGTGCTACAAAATAATGTTGAAAATATCTTGGATGAAGATGGTATCAAACAAAAAAGTGATAAGAAAATTAAATTAAAAACTGAAACCTTGGAAAGGTATTCAGCAAATAAAAGTTAACATGGTAGGCCATGTACTGAGACATGATAGTTTGACAAAGATAATAATAGAAGGAAATGTGGAAGGGAGAAATTCAAGAGGGAGTGTATGAATTAGATAGTCAAGGCCACCTCAAGCATAATTTTGAGTCGGGCGAACGTTGATTTAAGCGCCCCCTCCTATTTAACGTCTTATTAACGTGAAAGGAACTCATTACAAGATGGATGAATGTATTATGTTCATACCCACTGGTTCTAACAAGGACACAAGTCGTAATAAATNGGGGGGGGGGGGGAATTAGTACAATATCAAATATATCTGAGCAATGTATGCATTTTTAAAATATTATTATTTGTAGTTTATTAAGACGACATTAGTGGTGAATCGCCCGCCTCGGCCACCCCTTGAGGTGGATCTACAGGTAGTGAACGATGTTAGCAAAATAAATTACAAAGAGGAAGAAAATTAGGCCCAAGATAGACAAAAGTGGAGAGCTACAGCAGACCAATCGCAAGATTGATGACCTAATGATTATTAATATTAAATGCATTCATACCTGTTATGTGTAGTGGTTTCTTTTAAAAAAAATCACTAATGTATTTTAACGTTGACATTTTTCAAGAACAATAAATTACTTTAACTAATAAACGCCATAAAAATACTGTTAAAATATACATATCTATCAATATTTTTTTTTTCATTTGTTTCACTTTAAAATACACATTTTACCATATTGTATTAAAAAACAATATCTTGCCAATTCTGACGATTGCTTAATTCTCTATTTCACTCATTTCATTATTTAAATGAAAGAGGTGTATGTGAACTATAATATGGTTTGCTCCGTTTCAAGTTTGGTATTAGTATTTCACTGTGAAAACCGCGCAATAAATAACCAAGGCTAAAAAATAGTCTGTGGTACAGCTCCCCTGGCTTTCAGTGCTTGTAAGACTTGATCTTCCAACTTTTTATTTCCCATAATCCCTCCTTCCCCTCACAGTTAGTATATTAAAGACTACATCACGGCCACGTTGAATCAGTCTGTCTGAAGTGAGAATTCTTCCAACATTTACGGATGTGCGAACTCAAAGCACGTAGACATAGTAAAATGTCTGAATAGTGTTGATCTCTTGCACACACAAAAAACGGGGGAATAATGTTGATATATTGCACACCAAGTAAAAAGTGGAATAATGTTGATCTCTTGCACACCAAGGAAGAGGGGAATAATGCATATCTCTTGCACGCCAAGGAAGAGGGGAATAATGTATATCTCTTGCACACCAAGGAAAAGGGGAATAATGTTGATATCTTGCACACCAAGAAAAAGGGAATTCAAGATCAAAAAGGACAGGTACAATACGAAATTTATAAATGGGATTTTTAATAGATTTATTATTCCTAGATCACGCATCGAGTATAAAACCAACAGTGGCTACGCATGCGATTTAAAATTATTCTGCCTAGCTTCAGTAGATCAAGTGACGTCATGGCCACCGAAATCTATCGGTAAAATCAAGCACAGGAAGACTGGCATTTTTATGTGGTTAGGTTTGTGCAATCTAGGAGTAATAAGTCTATCGAATTTACTAGTGTTTTATTACATTTCAACAACTCAGCTAAAACAGTCACTCCACGAGTTTAAACTTGAATGCTTTATACCAAAGAGATATAAATTACCTCAAAAAACAAAAATGTAAGCTATATTTTATGCAATAACTAAGCTTACACCTTTACTTGAAAGGACGCTTAAATTGTATTACTCATGTTAGGAGTACATGTGGGAAAACAGCAAGATTTATAGATAGATATATATTAATTATTATTAATTTATTCCACTGTTCCTTCATGATTTTGTGTAATCATTTTCCTTCATGCTCATGAATTTTAATTGGCTACATTCACCTTAACTTATCTTTGGTTGTAACCTTCTTTCACTGAGAGGTTGAATTATATTGCTCATTATCACCACCCATCATTACACCCCTCTTACAGTCTAATATTTACCTCGGACATTTGTACAATAAGATGGAAGATGATTTGTTTACAAAAGTAAAAGTGACCTAACCGGTAACAAGTGGACAACTGTTGGATACGTACTTGAAGGAACGATTAAATAAACGAATAGATTTTTTTAAATATGATGTATAGGTTTATAAACTATGATCGTCTTGGTTCTAGTTTCTGCGACAAGCTCGTCAGCATCCTCTGATTGTCATTGATCCTCAGACAGCTTATGTAAGCTCGAACATCACCTTCACTCTTCGGGGACGGTGGTTCCAGTACTGACGCAAACAAAACAAGTGCGGTTAGAATTTAAACGATTGGTCCATATAGTGGTCGCGAACGCCCGTATTTTTACAAGACTTTATGACAAAAAAAAATTCCACCAATAGAAATAAAATATTGCTTCATTAAACACATTTAATTTAATTTTCAACATATAATAGTAATCTCAACAATTCTTGAATATTGGTCGTAAGCATCGTGGCATTAGACTAAAAACTTTTTAAAACTAAGAGAAAAAGTTCTAAGCAAATTTAACGATGCCCATAACAAATGTTCAAGAACTGTTGGCCAAAAATATTTTTTCAGTCATAAAAATTAAGAAGGTACGGACCTAATTCGAATTACCTTCCATCCCACCTTAATATATAAAATCTAAAATATGAATCTAAAATACGAAATCTTGACCTAAAATAGAATTATGGCAAAATCATTATTAGGGACTAGTGAAAGATGTTAAGTGTCAGCTAAAAAATGTAAAGGGTCTTATCCTAAGATAATCCATCAATTGTTGACCTTTGTGGTCTTGGGGTAAAGTGTTCGCCTAAGAGCCCAATGGTCATGGGTTCAAACTCAGGCAAGGTTGATAGATTTTTCTTGAGCAATAAAAATATGTAGCAACAACTTCCTTTGTAGGGAAAGTAAAGCTATCGGTCCCATGTCGTTGACCCTTCCTGGCGAAATTGGTAAGGCTCTCTCACTCTCGCTCATAGAAATTCTCGTGTTCTCATAAAGTTCACGTTAAATACTTTAAATAAATGAAATGAGAATCTACCTATTAATATCAAATAAGCAAATGATGACTAAACATATTATGTAAGCCTCAAAGCTCTCTAAAATGGTGACGGTGAAGAAACCAGTGTTCTTATTTCTATCATATTCAGAGACATATCTAACTATCTGTTAGGTAGGTCAGAGCACCCACCAAAATCGGGTGTGTGAAAAGTATTTCAAGTATACGCAACAGATATAATGTGAAAGCAGGTTGGGGAGAGTTCACTGAAAGAGAGTTCAATACCCACATCACCTCTAGGTCAGAATCAAGCTCACCAACCGCTTCTGTCTCTAGACTATAACCAATAGTGTAAATAAAGTCTGGCCATCAACATGGCCAAGCTATAGTGAAAGAGATTTCCCATCTTACCCAGATGTCTGCTGCGGCAATATCGTATGGTGCGCATTGTTTGCGCTAGCATATGCATCTTTTCAAAGTTGATCAAACCGTCAATACAGGTTTTATTGCCTTCATGGGTGAATGTCATATCTGTAACATAAGATGAAACAAGATATACTCATTTACAATAGTTACAGATTGAAATATTTTGTAGATTCTGTTTGACACTTTCCAGTACGAAAAGTTTCTATTTGCATCTTTGTCCAGAGGAAAAACGCTTATGAGGATTTATTAAGATGGAATGGTAAGTATTGCGAGTAAAGTGAGGTATTTTTGTAGTTTTTCTAAAAGGAAAATTATTTTGTTCCGTGTTCGGCAAAAAAAAAAAAAGTTTTATATCTATTCAGTAGAAAGATATGGTCTAGTTTTCTTCACATATCTCAACATTTATTGAATATCTATCTTGTGTATCTTGGAATTTGATGACTTTTCTCTTCACTTTAAAAGTATCTCATCAAATACTAATAGGCTAATGAAAAAATATTCAATACCTGCTGGGATTACTATGTGTAGAAAAACTTATCTTTCCACTGGAGCAATATTTTATATATTTTGCACCAAAAAGATCCTTGTGTCCTCTTTCACCCAACCTTAAGGTTCAAACTCAAAAGGATCCCTTTTCTTATTAAAATTTTTTAGGGGTTCACTGATATAAAGCTATGCTTGAAAATAGGTGGGAGATGGATGGTAAAAACAATGAGAGAAAGTTATTTAATTTGAAACACAGTAGCACATATCTTAAATTATATTTCCAAAATGTTGCATCTACTTTTGAAATATTGTAATATATAGGTTAACTCTAATACGTTATTAACTCTACTTCGATCATATTAAAAAAAAACTAATCTGAAAATTAAACCAAATTATTATATCTGCTTGCGTGTGTTCAAACGTAGCAATGCTCCTCAGCTGTCACTTGTGTGACGTCACTCTAGTTCCCACTCTACCAAGTGCAGGTGAGGTGCGCAGATACTAGAGCGTGCGGCAGTTGGGTCAGCTGTGTTCTCTCAGGAAATTTACTTTTGAACACGCCACAGAGAGGTTTGCTTTTTACTCAGGGTATAAGTTCAAAGGAGATAGCGTGGAAAACGAAAGGGATATTGTTAGTTGTCCATCCAGTCTACCTATATGTAGATGGGTGGTATGACGAGTAAAAATCCCCCTAACACGGGAGATTAGAGCATACTAAAACCACTGTAGATATTTTGGTTTGATTCAACAATAAACTACAGAAAGGATTTTGTCTCTTTTGTCAATTACTAATTAATTATTCAAGGAACACCCAATAAACAATAACAAAAGGATCTAATTCTAAATGAAAAGATATAATTGATATGAAATATAAGGAAAAATTAAAGATAGAAAAAAAATTAATTAACAAAAGATATACTGAGATTATAAGAGTTTGAATAGCTATATATAATAACAAGTCTGAATAAATATATATTACATTATATAGAAGAAAAGATACTGAATATAATAATGGCAAACCTTTAGCAAAAAACCTTTAACTTGTAATTCTTATTAAGGTATGTGAAATCAAGACTTTTGTCAATTGTTAGAAACTACCCACTCCTCGACATACACGGACTTCAGGCAAGAATAGAGCGGGCTGTAGCATAAAAATGACTACAATGGATATTATCGCTGAGGGAACTGTATGGCTACTATTGGGAAACAACTTTGTCATTCTTCTGTTTTAGTGTGTTCAATCTCCCCTAAAAAAAAGACAAGTTTCGCAATGCTGGTTAGTCGATGTTGCCAGTAGCTCCTTCTTACCATAGAACACCACCTTCAGACATAGCTGAGAGCGAGGAAACTTGGCAACAATTAACTGAGAGAGAACAATGATGATGCTTATCTCCATAAGACCTACAGTTCCCTCAGAAATGATATTGAGTGTAGCCATTACACTTATGACAGATGGTTTTTAAATATCACTCAAGTTGGCTCAACCCACCTACTCAAAATTAAAATTTAAATGTACCACCGTTTTAAACCTATTTTGAGCCGTTGTAAACCCAAATATTACAGTTTGCTTGGGTGGCTACGCTTAATTGTCCCCCGCCCCCCATTTTTCCCTTTTAAATATGTTTGTCTTACATAACTTTTAAGGTGCAAATCAAAACTTTTAAGTTGGCATAAGAAAAATTCAACATTTTGATAATGGGGGAAGGGGCCTACTCTTAAATTGCCCTCCAAACAAAAACAGATGTACCACCTTTGGGGCTAGAGTACAAGATGGTTAAAAATAGATGCAAAATTGTGGTATATTTACATTTTTATTTGAGGGGTCAGGTGGTCCAATTTATGTGATCTGTATTTTAATCTGGCAGGTGAAGAGTAAATAATGTGGCAAATATGTCAATAATGGCTCTCTTCCTGGATGTATTTTGTATACCTTCTATGGAGATCCAACTATATTATCTTTGTTTCATAGCCAAGAGTTCTTAAGGTCAAGGCTATATTATTGCAGCACAAGGCCACGCCCAATCTAAATGTATGACTTTGTTTAATTTAACCTTTGAGCAGCAAGGGCATAAAGGGTACCACAGGCGGTTGAAGTTTGCCCACGCTGATACGATACGCCCTGTGGTTTCTGCTGGGGTCTATCAGGGCCTCGAACTCGGTGTACGTCTTGCGGAACTTTGAGGGCAGTTTCTCCCACGTCAAGGACAGTCGGCTCACTGCCACGTTACTTAGGCCCATCACTATGGCGAAGAAAGCGTTCAGGTTCTGGTACTCTTTGCAACTAAGGAAACAATTGACATAACAATGATAATAATGGTTGCAATCTTATCTTAATTATTTATTTCAAGATAAACAAACTCGGAAAACCCTTTTTTCTTACTAATTATAGAAGTATCATGATATGTAGGAGAACCAGAGCTCTGAAATGTTTGGTTATCTTAAAGCTTTATTTGAAAAAATAAAATAAAAAACTACGGTTGCCTTCATGGGAAATATGTAATGTTTAACTAAATGATTTTTTTAAACTAAGAATAATTTTTTTTTTTCGTTACAAGACCAGAGTTACTTCAATTTACAGCAATGTATTTCTTCAGGGTAGTGTTTGGCGATGAAAATGGAAAGAACTGACTCTTTTTAATGTAAATAACCTACTTAACCAATGAATAAACAAATTTATCATTTTAGTAAGAGAAATATTAATACCACACGATGGTGATTAGCTAAGAAAGAGCTTATTCAGAAGAAATTAATAATATACTTTTTATAGTCTCTGAAAAACTAAGAATTTATATCAGAAATGGCTCTTTCTACATTAAAATTAACGAAGTGGTGTCAATAAAAGATAGTGAAATCTACTTTATCGTCAAGAAATGATATCTAGAGACACACTACCAACTGATCTAAGGTGTCAGATTCGTATACCTACCTAAAATCTTGTTATTTCATATACTGGGAAATTGTTATATATATATAATTGTTAATATGTATATGTTAATATATATATGTATAATTTTGAAGTTATACTTCTTTAGGCGCGTTATGAAAAAATGATAAGAGTGAAATTTTAAGATGCGCGCGCATCACTGTAACACAAAAGTAACAGGTTTAAGGTAAACCGCTCACTAAGTCTCGAAAAAAAAAGCTACCAACAAAATAGAAATAGAACCTCTGTTAGTCGCGCATGTTGGTACGCTCATAGAGAAATGTATACTATGTTATTCCTTTCTCTATGGTACGCCCGTCGCCTCTGATCACTGTTTTCATATATATAATATTTATCCACATGTTTCTAGTTTCTACATTCACAACACGTGTTTTAGTTTCATACAAGTGCGAATTATATATGTGCTAATAAATTATATTCAGTAGTGATTTAAATTGAATATTTTGATTAATATTATTTACTATTCGTAAATATTAGTGAAAAAAATTGTGCTTATAGACTTTTTCAAGTGCTCCAATATAATTGAGGTTAACTATTCGTATGTATTATTTATTGATATAAATTAAAATATTATTATTTAACATAATTAATACTAAATATTATAATATAATTGTAATTAATTATTTGCATGCAATTAAAAACTATTTTTTAATGATGCCAAAGAAGTATAACTTCTCGCGCGCGTACATAAGTACACACACCCATTTTTTTATATATGTATATATATATATAATGCATATATATATAATGTATATATATAATGTGTATATATATAATGTATATATATATAATGTATATATATAATGTATATATATATAATGTATTTGTATATTACGTATATTAGGTGATTGAAACTAGACAGTAAATCCGGACCTTTTGGTTAATGAAATTAGCCATTTTAATTTAACGACTTTTTGTGATTTATTTCGGACTCGCTAAGCAAAGTCATAACAAAACAAATAAATGTTTTAAAAGAATCTAGTACTCAAATAGGATTGTAAGAATCGCTTATCTTGAAGACGAAACTGTGTCCATAAGAAACAACAATATCTCACTATCACCAAACCTGTGGATATCATTGGCACGGTACTCACTAGGCCGCTAGTTTGATCATCTTGCGCAGTATCTGCACCCTCTTACTAAGGCTGGTCGTGAGGCATAGTTCGGTCACCACCCAGAATTGGATCTCGTTGAACCTCCTCAGGAAGACGTCGAGGTTGGCAGTCACCTGTCCGAAATGGTGGCGGCCAAACGTGTGGTAGATCAGTTCGTACTGCGTGTAAGGATGCATCGGTGTTAATATTATAAGGTTAGAAAACATTGAGATCAATATTTTAGAGCTAGAGCCGCATTGAGGAAATAATTACTTCCAACGTTTCGGATGTTGTAGCTACGTCAATCATCCAATGTGGTGTATTTAAAGAACTCCTTATGTCACTGGTATGACACCTTATATGTCAGATACTTTTCAAAGTGGAAACTCACCCGCCGTGCTAGAAATCAACACCCACTTGTTTGGGGAACAAACACCTCTTGCGAGGCTCCTTTAACCGTCAAGCGTAGCCACGTACATTACATGCGCAGCAGGTAATTTATAAACCAACTTCTCTGCAGTCGACCCTTTTATCGCCAGACAACTGAGAACCCATCTTCTCCCTCCCCCCTTGGCCAGTTTTCCCCGACGGAAGGAATTGCTCCTGCTTCCACGAGTCCTGTACTCTCACGTAGGGGCTTTAACCCTTGGGAGGATGTCAGGTGCTTGACCTTAGTAATAACTAATCAGAGCTTTCAACCTGAAGCTCATCGAAGACCTCATAGAGGTGGCCTAACCAGCTTTTTCGGAGGGTACTAGCTATCAACCACTTGGTGTGTCGCCAGTATAGAGGGACCAGATGATGTATTTTATAACTACAGTAGAAACGTAAAAATTGTTTTTTCTTTCAAAGCGGATCAAGCCCAAAAAACATTAATTTCAGTTCAAACCCCTGCCGCTAAAGCTTCAAAATAAATTAAAGCTACAGGAAAAGAAGTGTAAAGTCACATTCTCACCTCGTGAACACACCAGAAGAGATCCCAGTCGAATAGCGTCATATGGTAGGCCAGCTCCTTGGTACTAAAAAGTTCTAAGTCTACTTCCAGTCCTTCTGTGGCATTCTCTTGTTCAGTCAAACACGTCTGTAACATGACATTCTTTGCAAGGAGAGCTATCAAAACAAATCATATACAAAATAAATATTTCAAAATTATTGTACTCACTTTCAGATAAAGTCCATCAATATAACTTGGAATTACTTTTTAATCTATTGTCACTGAGCTGCCCTTAAATTAGTGTATATTTGAAAAAACTTGTCCACACTGCTAATTGTCATTGAAAACTCTCCCCAAATATCCAATTTGAGCAAAATTGTTATCTTAGGATTTTAAACCAGACAAATTGGTAGAGAAAGTATTCGTATACAAAAAATATTATCAAAATTTTATAATATAAATATCCTATTATGTAACAAAATCGTTAAAGCCATTTTCGAAACATTTGTATTTCTAAAAAATTACTAATCAGTAAATTAGGTTAGGGTCAGGGTGGAAATAAAAATAAACTATTTTTTGGTATAGACTTATAAAATCTACACATAAACTTTGAATAAAATCGATGAGACTGTTTTGAATCTGTGCACAGGGGCAGACTCACAGATAGAATTTTAAAATCTACATTTTTGGGTTCATGTTCACATAAAAAGTTAAGAATCGTTATAATCTCAGGATCGATTTTTTTCTATCATAATACATTCTCTTGATATGCGAAAGTAAAAATGCAGTGTTGCCAATATTAACAAAATATCAATGTTATTTACTCTGAGATTGTCAAAAATTACCAACACCGGTATAGTGACATCCCAATAACGTAGCTTGTTGCCATGATACACGAAAGGGTTGAACTTTTTAGGATAAGGTCGTTCCTATGGCGATCGGATCACTCACAAGTGCATCCAGATGGTCCCTGGGTGACACGAAGATTCGCCCGTTGAGGCTGAGTGAGGTGGGGATACCGAGGTCTGTGTCCCTGAAGGTGACCCTCTCCCCTGTCGACTTGACCTCAGCCAGGACCAGCTCAGAGTGGCGGAGCTTGAGTTTATCAGCAGCGGACAGCTTTATGGTCTCGGCTGAGGCATTCACCGGTAGTCTCAAGGTGCAGTACGTGTGGTCGGCACAGTATACGCGAAATATGACTTGAACAAAATAAAGGGGAAGGGTTTTGTTATTCATTAAGGGTACTTCTGATGTAATCTGATATCCTATTGTACTCAGGATATTTCTGAGATTGAACTTAAGCTGGTGTTAGTTAGTTAAGAGTAGTGTTTTTGAAGTTTTTATAGTGAAACTATTTTCGGCCAAATTAGATAAAATATTGCTCCAGCATAAATATCATGCTTAATTTTCTACACATGGTGATATCAACAGTTGTTGAATATCTGCCATGAGCATAGCGGCATTATATGATAAACATTTTAACTAAACGGAAAAAGTCGTAATTAATTTACAGAGCACTATTGACATATGATAATTAAGATCTGTTGAGGATAACATGTGAAGAAAATTAAACTCTATGTTTCCACTGAAAAATTATTTGATTTCTTTCTACCAACAAAAAATGTGCTATAAAAACTGCAAAAACAGTGCCCTTAACTAGGGTTTCCTACATCTTCCACCTTAAACAAGATGCACCGTAAGCATAGAAATTATGTTAATATATACATGACTAAAACAATAGCTATACTCACTATCATCTGTTGCCCTAATTACAGTACGGGCTTGATTGTCACCCCCAAATAAGCTGATAGGTTGTCCGCAAGGGGGTAACTTCCACTTCTGTCCGGAATGGTTCGCTCTGTCATCCTGATATCTCTTCAACTGTGACATGACGTGGTGCATGAGACTAGCTTCCTCCTCCAGGGTGTTCCACTGGATGCAATCAGCCTCCACCTCACTCGCGAGCTCCTGTTTGAATCATATGAGAAGATTGAAATATATTGAGGCTTTTAGAAGGCCATACATAGACTAATATCCCAGAGGGAAGAACCACTTAACATTGGGGAGGGAGATTAATAGCTGGATGATGTGGAGCGTTTCAAATATTTAAGAAATTTTATCATGAAATACGGGCAGCTTACACGGGAGATAAAATCAAAAATAACAGTGTCCGAGACTACTTTCTTCAATAAAAGGATGCTACTGACTAGCAAACTGAGCTTGAAGAGCAATGGTCAAGGCTGCTTTCAGAAATAAGATAATGCTACCAACTAGCAAACTGAGCTTGAAGAGCAATGGTCAAGGCTACTTTCAGAAATAAGATAATGCTACTTACTAGCAAACTGAGCTTGAAGAGCAATGGTCAAGGCTGCTTTCAGAAATAAGATAATGCTACTTACTAGCAATCTGAACCTGGATAGCAATGGCTAGGATTGCTTTCAATAATAAGATGATCAAAATGAACCATGGGAGCAATGACAAAGGCTTCTCCCAGAAATAGAGTATGCTACTGACTAGATATCTGAACCTAGATAGATATTTCTCGGGCTGCTTTCAGCAGGAAAATGATTCTTTTGATTACCTAACTTTACCTGGATTTGGGAAAGAAGCTGGTGAAGTGTTACTCAAGGAGCATAGCTTTGTATGTGGCTGACACATATACCCTATGGAAATGAAGAATGAATATTTGGAAAGCTTTTAGATATGGTTCTGGAAGAAAATAGAGAGGATAAAGTAGACATATCAAGTAGATTTTTTAGTGTTTCTAAGAGAGTGTTTCTAAGAGTAGAAATTGAAAAAAGAACCCTTCTTCAGCTGATTATACTAATATAAGCCAACCGTATGAGAACACATGGATTATTGAATGATGTCATTGGAGAAAAAGTGGAAGTGAGAAGGGAATTAGAAATACCATGAATGCAACTGATGGACAACATAAACTAGGAAAGAAGGTGAAGTTCCCATATCTAAAAAAATAAAGCTATTGATAGGACATGCTTAAAGAATTAATCTGGACAAGGTAATGGACATATTGAAAGAGAGAACATCTAATATTATATAACCACAAAAAACTTTCTTGTTTCAATCCCGAGAAAAATCCGTTTAGTTCATAGAGGTATGGGTCAGTTAATGTTTTCAATTTCAGTAAAAAAATCATTCTTTATATTAGTAACTTACAAACATGACACACAAAGAAATCAATATTGAATGTCCTCGAAACTTTACTAAAAAATTATTAGCGTGTACAATTTTAGTTTCATAAACAAAGCAAAGTTTCCATTTTGCTAGTTGAATTCCAATCATTATTATTATTTTATTTCAGTGCTTCCCAAACTTTCTTGACTTGCGAACCCCTTTCACAAACATCTGAGTTGCACGAACCTCCAATAAATATCCATAGCCATGCACTTAATTTTATACTTAATTTTTATTAAAGTTAGTTATTATTATTATTATTAGCACCGCGTCTTACTACCCGTTCGGGTTATACGCACTTACGCTAATGTGTCATGGTAGGGTGATTGTGAG
>CABFVZ010000562.1:322380-379544 GCA_902151445.1 Timema monikensis | reverse complement strand
CGAACCACGGTGGAGGCCTGACATTCCCCACATTCACAAGTTGTGATTAATACACGTCTTGTCAGAGGTGAAGGAAGGGTTTGGCAATAAGATAAATAAAAGGTTATTTACAAAGGGGGAATATTGTGTTTGGAAGAAGATTTATGTTAATCTGGTGAGATTATTAACTAAAACAAGGGGTTTTTGATCTTAGGACTTGTTTTAAAAGACGCTAGTCTAAAACTTCAATATTTTATTTTTAGTATTTCGCTTTGGCACTTTTCAAAAGTTAAATTTGGTGCTTTATGCTAACTTTTTTTTAGCACCAACCACTTTTATTCAAAATTCATCAAAAGTTTTCCATCTATGAAAGGAAATATTATACGTAGAATCCAAGTAATCATACATCAATGATATTCTGTATGTATTCCGAATTAATTTCATTTACGTTAAGTTATATTGCTTAGCAAAATTAATTGGATCTATTTGGTCTGGATAATATAGAGACAGACTTGATTTAACTGAAATAATAACAATTTCTGTACTGGTGAGATCTTACAAGTTTTATCATATCTACTTTTTTCTAAATAAAAAACCAGTAATTTTTCATGACCATATATGTTCATATTATTTTGTAGTAGATGCTTTTAACTAAACTAAAATATCATAGATTTTTGTGACTGTAACATAACCTATGTAACTTATCAGTGTTTTTCTTTTTCTTTCTATGGTAGCTTTGACCGGGATAGATATATTCTTTAGTTCGTTCTGTGTGCGCAGACTTTTATCCACTCTGGTGGTACAGAACGTTGCATGGGGTACACCTATGGAGGTGGTCTACACGTCGTACCCACAAAGAGATGATGATTGTGAATATGTGAAACCAATAGTGAACTTAAACCTAACTTTAGCCTAATCAGCCAAACACTGGTGACCATTGGGTTAGTAGCCCCTTGAGAGAAAAATATTCCAGATACCAGCTGGGAATTGATCCCGGGACCCTTTAGTTCGTAGCCAGATGCACTAATGAGGCCGGTTAACCTCGCGGGTATTATATACTTACAGAGTATACCAACGTGAAGTCGAGGGGAAAGAAGTCATAGGCCGTGAACTTCACTTTCCTGTGAAGGAGTTGCAGCAGGAACAACTCAATCTAAAAGAGAATTTTATTTAGCAATATCAGTAGTGTCACTTTTATATCATAACAGTATAGAATATATTGAGTGGCGTGAAGTGAAGTGTTTCCAGTGTTAGCAGAGTTAGTTGAAACCGTACTCGTGAATTATTATATCATCACTCAGTAGAACAATCATTGCTCAGGCATCATGGAAATACATTCGCATGTAAAATGTATCAAGAGGTTTATAACATACAATACTGGTCAAATGGGGAACGAATGGATGAGAACATATTAATAGTATGGTTTTAATAAGCTCTAATTACCTTAGCAGCACTTCATCCCACGTCTCTGATATTTTTTTTTGCAGTGTGTCTTATTACCTGTTCGGGCTATACGCATTCGTACTAATTACGCTGGTGTTTTAGGGATGAGGAAGGTTGAATCTAGAGGAAATGTAGCCATATCTGCATGTATCTAGAAGTAGAAACTCTTTAGAACTAAACACCAGTATACTTGACTGTGATTCGAGCCCCAATCTTCCCACTGTGAGCAGTATAATCTTTTGAGAAAGTGAAACCTTTTACTCATAAGGCTGCACTCTTCATGTACAGTAAATTTATCTAAAATGGGATTGCGGCCCAACTATATATTATATATTGATGTATAGATAGAATGATAAGAGCAGTTAGTTTTTTTCCCCATAATGATTTAAAGATATTGATTCTTTTTAATTAAATAAATTAAAATACATGTAGTTTGAGAATGTATAATTTAAAACGATGAAGATACATAAATGACACAACGTGAAAAGGCCACATCGAACACCTCGAAAGGCCACATGTGGCGTCAAGGCCAGGGATCCCCCATCCCTGCTTTAGATCACGCGGCGACCGAAGTGGATCACGTCACTGCCGAGGGATGATAGTATATATTAGTTTAATTTTAAAAAGATTTTTAACTGTACTTCACGTATTAATACTCATCCTGGTCATTCGTAATTTAAGGGGTAAGGATGAAGAATGTGTCACTCAGAGGTTATTATTGTACCCGAATTTGCGTGAAAGTGGGAAAACATCTACTAACAATCAGTTTAGTACACCATGGCTGGAATTTGACCCTTGACCTCTCCACCACAGGTAAACCAGACTAGAATATGATGACGCCTTTGTCCACTTGACCACTCGTGTGGGTGATGTTAAACATACTACTTTTTTTTTTTAGCACCGCGTCTTAATACAAGTTCGGGTTATACGCTTATGAACTAATTACACTAATGGGCTCGTTATTAGGAAGGTTTGATTGAGAGAAAGTGCACCAGCATTTTTGTAGAAGGAGAGTGGTAAACTATTAAGGGTAAACCACCCTCAGTTCCTCCAACCGGGATCGAACCCTAATCTCCCCATCTTCAGAAGTCTAATATAACACGATAGTAGCGCGTTAGACCACGCGGCCAACGAAGCTTGTCAATACAAGCTTTTGTAGACAAGCTTAGGTGAGCTGTTAACACTCCTGACACAGGTGATTAAGGCTCTAATCCACCAATATTTACTGAATCTCACTATCTAAATTCAGGCTACATACCATGCAATCCTCTTGTTCAACAATCAAACGTAGCCCAAATCATGCTGATACATTTCATCAGTCAGTATCGCATCCACCCACTCATTCAAGGGAGTTGTAGTCGATTAACTAACATTAATATATAATAACCCGCCCCGGTGGCGTAGTTGGATAACGCGCTAGTTTCGCCAGTTGAGCCAGACTGCCGAGGACGGGGAGATTGAGGTTCGAATCTCGGTTGGGTGAACTGGGGTGGTTTTCCCTAAACAATTTTCCACTCTACCCCCACGCAAATGCAGTTTCACTTCTTCTGAATTCAACCTTCTCAATCCCTGACCCATTAGCGTAATTAGTACTTAACGTACAGCCCGAACGGGTAGAAAGACGCGGTGCTAAATAAAAATTTATAATAATATAAAATGTTACCTCTTCATCCAGCTCCGGGGACCGCACTTGTAGTCGTCTTACAGAAGAAACAAGGCTTCCCGTTTTGTTGGCCTAAAAATTAAATATACACTGTAGATTATCACGTTAGGAACCATGATTATTAAAGTCTTAACATAAGGGGTTGTTTGGCAGCAGAAAGAATGATTATAGTAGTTTCTAGGGACGGGACAAATATTTGAAAAATTACACGTGGAAAATCATTCCTCAAAAATTGGTCCGAGATTCTAACCTAGTCACAATAAATCTTGTATATTGCGGACATGACATCATGGAAAGAGGTTTCCTAAGCTGTGAGGTGCACCAGTTTTTTTAAGAGCAAGCCCCTAAATTACCCAAAAATACTGAGGAATGATAAGGGGTTGAGGTTTGAATCTCAGACGTGTGCGCTAAGGTATTTAATTTTCTCAAAATAGTTTTCATTTAGTATTTCTAATCAAACATCCTTCTTCATCCCTAAATCATTTGTGTAAATGTACGAATAACCCATTTGGTAATAGGGTGTGAAACACAGAAAAATAACCTTTGTTCTATGGAACACGTGATTATTATATACGTCAATCAAACCTTATTTTTTTTAGTTATAGTCTTGACCATGTTATTTCTATGGGATATTTCAGATAACTATTTTAGAAACATAGCTCAACCTATTTTTTAAAATAATTTAACTGCTATAAATAAGAGGGAAAACCTATTACATTTCTGAATACATCATCACTAGTGCAGGAAAGCACAGCTATTATGGCCAGCCAAATAATGAGGTTAGTAACACGCCAGAATAAAATGGACAACATGGCCACTATATCCATCTCCTGTCACTTGTAGTAGGTTAAAAAAAAAATTGAACACGATAAAGAAGGTAGTGGTGACGTCACTGAACAATGCGGCTGACACTATCAGTATTTGCAACGAGAAGTTGGCGTTCCTATTCTTACAAACATCGCATAGGGTATTGTGAGCCATCCGGTTGAATTTAATCTTACATAGAGGGTATTTGTCACTTTCCAATGGCATCCATGTTGAGGATTTCTAGACTGTAGGCTGAACATAATTCATAGATCTGGTTAATATCTTTGTCACCTCGTTTGGAATATTCGTTTCTTCAACTTTCTAGTTAATCACTTGAAATAATCCACAACAGACTAGTCCCAAATTCAAGAACTGACTTTGTATCAGAAAACCAACGATTGGGGCGAAAATATCACATAACAAAATTATAACTCCACTACACCTATATAATGTATATACATAAATAATAATAACATTGGAAATAAAATGAACATATTTAACAGTTCTAAGGCATGGATGACTTTCATAAAAGATAACGGCAAATCTACCAATTGTTGTTTCATTTTGGCAGAAACATAATGGAAATGGTCAAAAATTTCAAGTGTCCTCTGAGTAATGCAAGAACTAATCAACATAAACAATGGTATGACTTATAAGGATATTATTAAATTGATTAAACATGATGACCTTACTCATTGAGTGGTTACCAATAAAAGCATAGTTAGCGTAGCCAAAGTACATAGCAAAAGAAACGTAAGTAATAGTTAAGGAGATGGAATAAAATATTCCAGGCTTTTAATACTTGAAAGGTATTGCGCCAACCCTTTTGATGATTTGAAATGTAACTAGACCGAACAATTTTGAAACGTACCAAAAGAAACTTGAGGTGGAATCCAAAGCAAATTCTTCTTCATGGTTATTGTTAACTAGCCCCCTTCCCCGTACAAGAATATTGTAAAGAATCCTGTAAAATAAAACTTAAAATCATTCATCATCTCAATATAAAAACCAAACTTTTTTACTTTTTTTTTAAAATACGGTCCTGCCATCACTGTATAGCCCCCTCCCTATTTTTATCCTCCCTCCTATTTTCATCTCATTCCCCTAAAATTTTGTTTGCTCTAGGCGCGAAAGGAATTGTGTATACACCAATCAAACAAATTGTTAAAATCAAATTGATTTTTCAGCTTCCTCCACTTTTATTTACTCCTCTCGTTTCCCCAAATTTTATTTTAAACTTTTTTTTGCGTTCCTCGTCACTACATATATTTCTCTTTCCTCACCCCTACCCCACCACCCCCTTCACCAAACCCACTTTCCCTTACACAACTTTTTTTTCCAACGACTGTATAATATACTATCGACATTTTTATCAGGAATATATTAAATTTTCAAAATAAAATATAGCCTATGCTACTCGCTGATAATGTAGCTTTATATTGGTGAAAGAATTTTTAAAATAGGTCCAGTAGTTTTTGAGTTTATCCATTATAAACAAAAAAACAAAAAATCAAATCTTTCCTCTTTATAATATTAGTGTAGATGACTTGGGGTTGTTTTCAAAAGTCCCTTCAATAATTCCTTGATGGTCTCTTAGGTGTGTCTCTTCCGTGAGCTTTGTTCACTATGTCAGGTTGAATTGGTCAACTATTCCAAGCATCTCAGTATATTATGACATGAATTTTCCATCCAGTACATTAGGGAAATTACTGATAGACCTAAGTACGCTATATTGGCTTATTTTTTGAAAGACTTAAATCAATTAAAATAATAACCTTTCGTTTATATTAAGGATGGACTGGATAATTTTTTTAAATAATTGGGTGTTTAACCACGAAAAATAATTGTATATATGGTATCAGTGTTTTTACTTGATGGTTACATTTCATCAATAACAATGTTGGTGAATAGGATTTTTTAAAATTTTTACTAGCATTTTATAGTATACATTATGTATTTTTTTCGTCAAATTTCCGTTGATAAATTTACATTAGCACCACCTAATTGAAGGATAGTATCCTTTTATGAAAGTTTTTATTATGAGAATGGTAGGCCTGACGCTTAAAAACCACCTTAGTAAATTATCATTTACCACAACATTTTCTTTTGACTAAATTGAAACAAGATTTTTTATCACCGCATCTGAAGACCTTTTCAGGTTGTACGCATATAATTATAATTACTATAATGGGGTAGGTATGAGGAAGGAAGCATTTTAGAGGTAATCTACCAGCATTTGCATGGAAAGAGAGTGGGAAACTATTGAGTAAAAACCATCCTCAGTAGACACAACTGGGATTCTAATCCAGATATCCTGGTCATCGGCAGGCCAGTCTAACACGAGTGTGACGCCTTAGACTATTCAGCCGTTGAATTGGGTATTCCTTCAATTAAGAAGATATCTAAGATTCTAACTAAACATTTACTTTGAACACAAAATTGCAAAATTTGACACGAATTGCTTTGAAATTGGTCGACTCTAACATTTTGATAAAATGTATAATTGAGGACAGGTTTCAACTCAATTTCAACGTAAAGCATATTTTTTTAATAAGAACAAGCCACTTGATAAATAATGCGGGATTTATGAAGGTCTGTTATGTATCTCATCCTTCTGGTGGACGGCCTCCTTAAATATAACACCTTAAGTAAAAATGCGCGTATATTGTAGCAGACTGGTCCAGTAAATAATGTCTACCGGGATACAAGGTTTTTTAGTAATTACCTAACATCGTCTTATTTCTATAATATACTATAACTAGCATTATACAACACTAACAGAACCGGTGCCATGCAGACAAAGGCACCAATATCGTCTTGTCTGGTAAGAATATTACCCGGGTGTATGCATATCTATGTATAGTTTTTTTTAAAAATGTTTTTTCCAATCTCCTTCCACAAAAGTAAGGGTAAACTACCTCATCCATGTCCCAATACTGTTGCTAGGTAGGTAGTGTATACATACTCAAATTAGGAGTTGTGGGGATGGAAACATACTCTAAAAAGTTTGATTAGTCAATTGAGATGTATTTTTATTAAATATAACCTATCAATTTATGAAAAAAGTGTCATTATGATGTTTTCGGGAATTGTATGGTGATGGGGAGGTAAAGAAATTAATTAAATCCTTATGGGATGTTTTGAGACGTTTATTCCCAAAAGATTTACCAAATTTCCTTTATGCAAGAGAGGGTACAATTCCTCTAAAACCCCTTCTTACTCTTCCATTCTTAATTTGTGTGAATGGCAGATAGTTCGTATAGGTAGTAGGAATGAAATAATGGAGGGAGAAATCTAATCTGAGAAATATATTTATCTTTTAATAGTACTTTTTTAAACACATTATATATTCAATATGCTTTTTAAACCGAACCAGTTGCTTAATTAAAACAAATAAAACTTATACTTTTATAGTTCTTTTGAAATTCATTATACAGTCAATGTGCTATTTGAAACGAAAACGTCATTTATTTAAATCACATGTAAATTTTGGCTACGGTATTTCAAAAGAATATATTTATCGTATTCTATTTGTAAAACATAGTTTCAACTACACGCTTAACTAATTTAAATGAAAATTATAGATCGTAAATCAAATCAAAATCTCTTTCTGAATTATCTCAGCACTTGTGCAGGAAATAATCGATATAAACGTAATTCAAGCCCATAGCTGGTAATATACCAGGATAAATAGGATAAGCAGATATATTACATTCATAAAACCAACATATTAGTGGGGGAAATTTGTAACACGAGAAATAAAAAGGTGACGTCACTCAACAATGCGGCCAACACGATTATCCGGTTGGTTTTAATTTTGCTCTGCAGGTCACGTTGAACTGTCATCCTAACCGAAGATTTCACAGCTGTAGGGTGAATTGAGCTCAGAGCTATTTGTTACACCATTTAGTAAACTTGTTTGGTCACATTTCGAGCTAATAACTTGTGAAAACTGGCCACAGAAGAGTTCCTAGTCCAAAAATTGGTATTGGAGTGGAAATTCAGCATTTGAGGCAAAAATATCGAACAGCCAATGTGTTAACATCGGTAGACATGATAGATAAGTAATGTTGCCATGAAAAATAATATGGCCAAGTCCAACAGCTATAAGATGGGGTAGAGTTTCAAGAAAGAGAATGGCAAATCAGCCCCGCGTCGATACAATTTACCAGAAAAGTCGTAAAAATGAACAAAAAAATTAATGGCTATTCTGTAAATACTTCATGAACTTATCAATATAAATACCGGTGTTATACCCCTGTCGTGGCCTAATGGTATATTCCCGTCTGCCTTTATCACTGTGTTAGGTGTATGATCTAGAGATGGCTTGTTGGGTGAGACCACGGTGAGGAAGGAAGGGGAAATAGGGAGACTGCTCGGAAAATGATAACATGGTTAGATGGGTGAGGAAAAAGGGAGAAAGCTCAGCAAGTGAGACTGTGGTGAGCTAGGTGAAGGGAGTTACCTCAGTGAGGGAGACTGTGGTGAGCTAGGTGAAGGGAGATATCTCAGCGAGGGAGACTGTGGTGAGCTAGGTGAAGGGAGATATCTCAGCGAGGGAGACTGTGGTGAGCTAGGTGAAGGGAGATATCTCAGCGAGGGAGACTGTGGTGAGCTAGGTGAAGGGAGATATCTCAGCGAGGGAGACTGTGGTGAGCTAGGTGAAGGGAGATATCTCAGCGAGGGAGACTGTGGTGAGCTAGGTGAAGGGAGATATCTCAGCGAGGGAGACTGTGGTGAGCTAGGTGAAGGGAGATATCTCAGCGAGGGAGACTGTGGTGAGCTAGGTGAAGGGAGATATCTCAGCGAGGGAGACTGTGGTGAGCTAGGTGAAGGGAGATATCTCAGCGAGGGAGACTGTGGTGAGCTAGGTGAAGGGAGATATCTCAGCGAGGGAGACTGTGGTGAGCTAGGTGAAGGGAGATATCTCAGCGAGGGAGACTGTGGTGAGCTAGGTGAAGGGAGATATCTCAGCGAGGGAGACTGTGGTGAGCTAGGTGAAGGGAGATATCTCAGCGAGGGAGACTGTGGTGAGCTAGGTGAAGGGAGATATCTCAGCGAGGGAGACTGTGGTGAGCTAGGTGAAGGGAGATATCTCAGCGAGGGAGACTGTGGTGAGCTAGGTGAAGGGAGATATCTCAGCGAGGGAGACTGTGGTGAGCTAGGTGAAGGGAGATATCTCAGCGAGGGAGACTGTGGTGAGCTAGGTGAAGGGAGATATCTCAGCGAGGGAGACTGTGGTGAGCTAGGTGAAGGGAGATATCTCAGCGAGGGAGACTGTGGTGAGCTAGGTGAAGGGAGATATCTCAGCGAGGGAGACTGTGGTGAGCTAGGTGAAGGGAGATATCTCAGCGAGGGAGACTGTGGTGAGCTAGGTGAAGGGAGATATCTCAGCGAGGGAGACTGTGGTGAGCTAGGTGAAGGGAGATATCTCAGTGAGGGAGACTGTGGTGAGCTAGGTGAAGGGAGTTATCTCAGTGAGGGAGACTGTGGTGAGCTAGGTGAAGGGAGTTATCTCAGCGAGGGAGACTGTGGTGAGCTAGGTGAAGTGAGATATCTCAGTGAGGGAGACTGTGGTGAGCTAGGTGAAGGGAGATATCTTATCGAGAGAGACCGTGGTGAGTTAAGGGAGGAAAATAGAGGAATAACTTGGGGAGTGAGTCCGTGGTGAGCTAAGGGGAAGATAATATAGCGAAAGGAGTAGCTTGTAGTGTGCCGTCAGATTCAAGGAGTGGCCTCAAAGAGGGTGGGTGGCACATGGGCCAGTGACTCTGGCTCTTAGGGGATGAACAGTGGGGTGAAGAGAGATAAGTATGGCTTTGGAAGTGCAAGGGTGTGACATGACAATTTATTTAAAGTGGAGGACCACACCGGTAAAGCGATTATTTAAAACCGATTATATATAACCAGCTCTTTTCTCATAAATATTTTTCTAATAAAATATTATAAATGAAACCAACGGACAATGCTATGGAAGAATAAATAATTGTCTAGGTAAGAGAAATATAAACTATTAAGATCAACATATTTAACAGCTCTTAGATATGCAAAACTTTCAGGAAAGAGAATCACAAATGTACTCCTCGTTGATTCAACTTATCTCCAACGTGATAAAAGTGACCAAAAATTTTAAGGGCACATTTTTAATTAGTGAAAATTAATCAATACAAATATTGGCATCAGTATATTATCAACTCGATTAAAAGTTCATAGTAATTTAAAAGTAAGAAATACTTAAACAGATTGAATAAACAATTCCAAGCCTTGAATACTTTTTGTTGATTTGAAACGGAAACTAACCGAATAATTTTAAACATACCAAAAGGTGGTTGTGATGTGGTGCCATATCAGTACCGTTTCCAGACTTAGTCTTATTGGATAGAGTGTTTTCAGTCGTCAAACAATATTTCCTTATCTTCAAGCTGTGTATCACCGGTCAGCTCTATTAACTGTGTAAGGTTATTAATTATTGATTATTGATAAAGTATGCCAAGTGGCCTAGTAAACTGTAAACATGAATTTGCCATTTCATACATTAAGGAAATTAAATTTTCTTGACGTGGTTACTGGATATTGACTTATTTTTCAAATAAACATCATTACCACAATTTAATTAAAATGATGAACTTTTGCTTATGTTTAGGATGGAGTTGATATAAATAATTATAATTATTGAGTAATAAATTTATTTTTTTAATTTTTTATGGTTAAATTTCTTCAATAATACCTTTGATTGATTATTTTTAAGTTTTAAGATTTTATTAACATATTATAACGATCTATCGTTATTTTTATTTTTCAGACTTTCGTTGATAGATATTCATTATTGACTTAGACTCAAACAAGGCTTAATGAATGAATATACGTATGTGAAAAGCAAATCGATTTGAACTTCCTTCAACTAAGAGCGCCGCCTACTTGAAGGTAAAAACTATCAAATTTCTATGCTTCTAACGGAAATGGTATCTCTTAAGCCTTAAAGCCCTTAAAACCAAACTTAATTAATCGAATAAATTGAAAAATTACACTTGGACAAGGGAATCAAACCCAAGACCTCTGGGTTAGCGCACCACTACTCTATCACTGAGTTATCCAGGAATCGTCCCGTGCTTAGGGTCATTCTTTACTAATATTATAAGGTAGAATCTGTTATGGACGTGGGAATATCATTGGTATCACAGCCACTGGCGACTTAGTTGTGTCGTTATGCTGCCAACTATACAAATAGCCTTACATTGTACGTTCCAAGTCAATCCATATTGAAGGAAGCAATGCTACACAATTAAGTATGAATGAAAGGCGAAGCTTGGGAGATGAATGACTACAACTATAGAAATAAGACGTATCTCAATTATAAACTAATAAATTTAAAAATGACACCTGGACACGGGAATTGAACCCAGGATCTTTAACTTAGCACGCCAATATGTATACAGGGAGTTCGGAAACTCATAGCCCAGACTGCACATCTAGTTTGTTTGAACCAAAAGTAATACATATGGAAAACTATGTTAATACTATTAAATTATGTCTAAAGTTTCAGCGTACAGCCCCTGGAGATCAAAGCTGTTCAAGCATACGAGTACAACAGGTTGCATAGAAGCTAGGTGTGTGGCACTACACACCCCGATATCTTGGAGCACTGCAGCAGAACATAAAACAATTAATAGTAAAAAACACACCTGTCTTTTAAGAAATTCGAATAAGTTATGAGGGTATCAATAACGGTCCTACATCAGATAAATTGTTTGCCATTATTACATGTGCAGTGCTGTGCAGTCCTATGCAACTCGTTGTACACGCATGATTGACAGATTTGCTAACCTGGCGCTATACGCCGAAACTTTGAACACGATTTAATGGCATTAGCATATGTTTCCGGAGGTAAGTGTATTGGGATTTTTTATTAATTTTGGATCAAGCAAGCTATCTTTGTAGTTTGGGCTATGAGTTTCCGAACATTATCTAGGTATTCCATTTATTCAATTATTGAGTTTAAATATATATATAGGCCCTTATATAAAAACTCAATTAGCTTAACGTTGTATTTTTTACCCTAAAAAACCATGAATTTATTTGAGGAAGAATACATATAAGTTTCTTACTATTTATTTTAATAACAAAACTGTGCCTTCGGCAAGAAATTCTTAAAAAGAAAACGATCTAATTTCACCTTTTAATGAAACTTAAAATATATAAGATTTCCAATTCTACAGGGATAGGCTGTTTCTTTTTAACCTCAATTTTTACTTAAGCCATATTTTTAAATAACAATTCAATTAAGATAACACTGGTAGTTGGGTGACCTGGCGGTCTAGGGGTAAGGTGTCAGACTTCTATGCTGGCGGCCGGGGTTCAATCCTCGGTCCCGGCACAGATTTATCTGATTACCAAACCCTTTCTTCACCTCTGACAAGATATCTTGTGAATGTGGGGAATGCCAGGCCTCCACCGTGGTTCGGATTCCACGTTAAACTGTAGATCCTTCATTTCATCTCACAATCACCTTACCATTACACATGAGCGTAAGTGCGTATAACACGAACGGGTAGTAAGACGCGGTGCTAATAATAATAATAATAACACTGGTAGTCTTAGCTGCACGTATAGTGTATCAGACTGATCCAGAAGGTCGGGGTTCAATCCCACCCACGTGCTGTGTGTGCGCGCGCGTTTTTAACAATTACTTGATCTTGTACTATTTATAATGGCCATGCATTATAATTGGCACTAGTGTGTACGAATATAAATTGTAATCATACACAGGATACACGTGAAAAGGCGTTAGTCTTTTCTCTTAGGCTGTCTTGTATGTGACCAAAGGTCCGGGTCTAGATACAGACCGTGTGTACCGAGGAAATATTTCATAAACAGCTTTTTGTTTCCTCCATGGAAACGTGACTATATTACATCCAAATTCTTAATTTATATTCCATAACACATTCAGATATCACTGATGACGTTAAAAAAGCAAACAAAATTTGAAAGGTTTAAGGTCAGTGCTTAGTTAATTTATCAGTGCAATCAATTGATAACATGAATACTCAAAAATATCTCAAACAAAGTTATAAAATTTGACGATCACTAGATGGTGGTTGTTTGAAAATATGTGAATACAGTCACACACTTTTGTTTTAAAAGGATACTAATACAAAAGTCATGTGATTATATTGTGGCATCCTATTAAAGGTTTTGCAGAAAGGTATCTTATTCATTGTTTATAGTGAGTTCAGTAAATCTGTTAAAATGCCAGATAGTCAAAATTAGTTAGCTAATCTATAACTAGTTTTTCTCTCTCTAAGTCTTATTATTATTAAATAAACGAAATAAAAAGTGTTAGACCTATTAAATATGAAGTTAAAAAGTGCATCGATATATTCCATATGAGGAATCAGGTTTCAATATAGATAACTTACAGTTAATAATGACCCACAGCTTCATTGATATTAATGATTCTAAATTATCAATGTCATTAAATTATGCAGTTTTATATAACCATTATTATCAATTTGAGGAAGTCTCTCTCTCTCGTTTAAATAATTTTTTTAATATTGTTTTTTGCAAATTTCATAAGTACTATTATTTTATTTATAATTATTTATTTTCAAAGTGTTTTATATCAGTTAAGAAAAACAAGTAGTATTTGGGGAACTCTTTATAGTGTTTAAGTTTTTTTTATTGTTGTAGGTATCTCAACATGTGATTCACAGAAATGACCAATTCGTTATTGTATTGAAGTGATACATCATTAATTTTAGTAACAATAATAGTTTCAATGCTTAGAGAAGAAGAAGAATTGAACGTATTTAAGAAAAGTGTACAAGTAATAAGTTGTGAAAATATATACATTAATAAAATATACTAATTATTTCACGTCCTAATAATATGTTTATTCTAAGACACAGTGTATTGCAACAGTAGTAGTTGTGTAGAGTGCGAATGCACAGTACGTAATTTAGCAAGATGAGCAAGTAACAATTATTATTATTCTTGGAACTTATAGGGAAATAATTTCAAGGTTTAGTATGATAAAGCTGGGTTTTAATACCTACTAGGGGTGAAGAAGGAACGGAGAAAGGGGTGTTGGACCACGTCCATCAAAAAATAGTTATTCTTAGATTTCCTTAAGGATAACGTTTTTATGCACCTAACCAAATATTTTTCGTTGCAATCATTGATTGAAAGTCACCATTGATAGCTCTTGTATGAACATTATTTATTGTTTAGTAAAACTATATAGATAATCAAAAGATTTATCAAAAGTTTCTAATAATAATTCCTTTAGGGTTACAGGGTTACCGTATAACTGTTTTTTTCGAGACTAATTGAAAGAACAACAAAATATTAACAAAACTATTATGTTTTTGGTTTTGAAATATTATTATTATTATTATTATTATTACACGTTTGGGTTGTACGCAGTTACGCTAATGTGTAATGGTAGGGTGATTGTGAGATGAAATAGAGGACCTACAGTTTAACGTGGAATCCAAACCACGGTGGAGGCCTGGCATTCCACACATTCACAAGTTGTGATTAATACACGTCTTGTCAGAGGTGAAGGAAGGGTTTGGTAATCAGATAAATCTGTGCAGGACCCAAGGATTGAACCCCGGACCCCAGCATAGAAGTCTGACACCTTACCCCTAGACCACCAGGTCACCTTTGCAGTTGTAACAACAAGAGATATAATAGTGAATGAATTCATAAATTAAAACGTATTACGTTCACACTTTTATTATGTTTTTAATTGGACACCATTAATAATAACAAAAATAGATATTTTCTTATACCTAGTGATACAAATTTCAATGGCGTCAGCACAACGATCCCTCCGGCCATTAATCTTACTTTTCTAGACAAGAGCGGTATCGAACCCGGAACTTCGGGATCTATAGCCAGAAACTCAGACCACTATACTACACAGAGAATTATACACAAAATATTAGTATAAAAATGAAAAGTTTTATTTTCGTTAATACAAGTGCACGAATATGGTTTGTATTGACGTCATCAACTACCTTCATCTCGTAGGCTTACCACTTTATTTATGAAGTGAAAGTAATCTTTTAGAATCTCTCATTCACACATAATATTTAATAAACTATAGACGCTGCCATCACAAAAAATGAAACACAAAATAACTATTTTCATATTTAATAGCTCAATAATGTAAAAACGCTTAAAAGAAATAACTAAAAACAAATTTTGGTTGTTAAAATGCTGAGTTCCTAAAGTAACAACTGTTTACGTTGTGGGCTTGCAGATGATATAGTTTGCATTATGGATACATGAAAGTATATCTGGTGTATTTTTCTAGTTGTCAAATAAGGCCATTCTCAAGGAAATAAGGGTATAGTTTCAAGGCTAAGGTGGAGCCATGTCAAGGAATTTAAGGAACGTTCGCGTCTCCCAGTTTAATTTCTTGTTCATTTCTCACTCATGTACAGTACTTATTATAAACCACGCATAGGTATTTCATATGGCTCATACTGTGACTACATTAATTCTTAAACTACTATTAAAATTAACCTAACCTGCACCGGTAGCCACATAGTCTAATGCGTCACTCTAGCATTAGACAGGTCTGTCGACGATGGAGATATTAGGGGTTGAATCCCAGTTGCATTATACAGGACTGTCGACGATAGAGATATTAGGGGTTAGATCTCAGTTGCATTAGACAGGAGTGTAGACGATGGAGATATTAGGGGTTAGATCCCAGTTGCATTATACAGGACTGTCGACGATGGAGATATTAGGGGTTAGATCCCAGTTGCATTAGACAGGAGTGTAGACGATGGAGATATTAGGGGTTAGATCCCAGTTGCATTAGACAGGACTGTAGACGATGGAGATATTAGGGGTTGAATCCCAGTTGCATTAGACAGGAGTGTAGACGATGGAGATATTAGGGGTTGAATCCCAGTTGCATTAGACAGGACTGTACCCGATGGAGATATTAGGGGTTGAATCCCAGTTGAGTGTATTTTTTTCCCTAAATTATTTTCCCCTCCACGCAAATGTGTCTACATTTTCTCCAAAATGATATTTTCCTCATAGCTATTCCACTATCATAAATAAAGTATGTATGTAAACTGAACGGATACTAAAATTCGGATAAATAAACATATTCTTTGGATCCAGAATATTACGAATGTAGATAGTATGCCCATGCATATTGCATAGCACTTATATTTTTAATAAATAATAAAATTATCAATAATATATATTTAGTTACCGCTAAAAATCATTAATTTAATCGATGTACAAAGAGCTATTTTTAAGGACAGCAGCTTGTACTATTTATAGTATTTTTTTAATGGAAACCAAACTTAAGAAAATGTTATTTATTTTAGGTATGTGGGTTGAGTACCAAAATATTATTTATAAAATGAGGTTTTTTGGGGGATTGGTGGGACATGGGAATAATGTAAGAGTTTACACATGTGTTTCTTACAAGGAAGTTTAAGTACAGTATATAAGAGCTGGTCTCGTCAAGTGTCGTTTTAACAGTTACGTGGGAGGTCAAGTCTAGAATATCTACAGGATATATTGAGGAGTTATTTCTTAAATGTATTCCTGATATTTTATCATGCAAGTGCTTTTACAATTCCCCTAAAACTTAATCTTACTCACACTTTCAAAATTAGTGTAAATATTCGGATAATTTGGATAAGATCTCAGAGACAAAGTAAGGGAGAGGTAGTTAAATTTAATAAACATGGTTTGCCTTTTTTCAGTAATTTTTTAACACATGCGATAGACTATTTAAAAGTACAATTTTTTGTATTTAAAACGAATGTAAATTTGGACCACGTTATTTCTCCAAGAATTTACTTAGAACTATCTTTGAAACAAAAGTCAAGAAATTTTTGAAAAAGTATTCAAAGTAAATTATAAATAGTGAAAAAAAAATAGTTATTTTCTAAATTACCTCTTCACTTGTGCGGGAAAGCCCAGCTATCAGGATGACCCAAATCAAGAGGCTGATAAAATCTGTGGATGTGTAAGATAACATAGACGTTGCGTCCACATCCTTCTCCTTGTAGTAGGTTAAAATGAATTGGAACAGTTGAAATAAGCAAAAAGTGACGTTACTGAACAAAGCAGCCGACACGGTCAGTATTTGCAACGAGAAATTTGAATTCACCTTCTCGCAAACATCGCACAACTTATCGTGGGCCATTCGGTAGAGTTGAATCTCGCTCTTCAGCTCTTTGTCACTTTCCAATGTCATACGAGTCGAAGATTTCATGACTGTAGGGTGAACTGAGTTCAGAGCTCTGGCTAGTCCCTTTGTCACACTATTTGGGATGGTCAGTTCATCAAACTTGGCATTAATAACTTTAAATAACCGACAACAGATATGTGCCGAATTCAAGAATTGGAATTGCATTAGATATACAACATTTGAAGAAAAAGTACAAACTATCCAACGTATTAACATCGTAATACCTGTATAACTTGGAAATATAAATAATGATGTAATTAAAAAATAGATGAACAAGTTCACAAGCTCAAAAACATGGTAAAATTTCAGAAAAGAGAATGGCATACTAATACTTCGTTGACCCAATTTACCAGCAACGTCGTGAAGCTGATCAAAAATTTCAAGGGTCCTTCTTTTATTATTGCAAGACATTATCATGATAAATAATGGTATGATTATACTATAAAATCGATAAAATGGAAACATCGCTGTATTAATAAAATTTTTATCACTGTAAGAATTGTCAACGAAACCAATGAATATGGCAATAGAAAAATATATAATAGTTAAGCTGATGGAATAAACTGTTCCAAGGCTTGAATTCTTGAAAGGTATTTTGTCATAGCTTTTGTTGATTTGGAACGGAAATAAACCAAACAATTTTGAAATGTAGCAAAAAATCGTTGTAGTAGAATCCAAATCTGTCCCGTCTTCAGCTTTGACGTACATGGCTATGATGGTTTACAGATGTCCTACAATATTTCCTTGCTCTCCTTGTGCATTCCGTGATCTCTTTTCACTGTGTTTGGTTTGTTGGTATTCATTGATTATTGGTAAAGTATTCCAAGGGGCGTAGAACATTATGATAATGAACTTACCTTCCCTTGCATTAGTGAAATTACTGCTAGGCATTTATATATACGAAAATGAATTACTTTTTGACAGAATTTCAATATTGAATTTTTTTATATTTAGCACCGCGTCTTACTACCCGTTCGGGTTATACGCTTTAAGTACTAATTACGTTAATGGATTTAGGAATTGGGAAGGTTGAATTAGAGGAAGTGAACCCGCATTTTCGTGGAGGCAGAGTGGAAAACCGTTTAGGAAAAACCACCCCCAGTTCCCCCGACTGAGATTCGAACCTCGATCTCTCCATCCTCAGCTGTCGAGCTCAACACGACAACCGTGTTAGCCAACTACGCCACCGAGGCTGATTTCAATATTGAAATTCAATTAAAATAATATACTTGGTTGTTCATATAGAATGTAATAAATAGATGAATAGAGTGTGCGAGAAAACATTTACTATTTTAAAATACTATTGATTTCTTTTAAGAATACATATTTAATTAGATATAATTTGAATTAGGGATTAAACATACTTTTGAGCAATAGCTGATTAAATTAATTACAATTAAATAATTAAGTTAATATTATAATTTTATCCTTGACTTTCTTTATTATTCTACGTTAAACCCCCTCTTGTAATAATTATTTATTCAACATAAAACGAGCACATATGAATTAATAAATAGCTTATGTACATAAATTGACCGTATGCTTAGTTTTAAAAAGTATTAGATACTAATCTTCTTAATTAATCACTTAAAGTTCAGCGGCTTAAGGTGTTAGAATAGTCAAGCAGGAATTCACACTCTTGAAACTAAGTGGGTTTATAGGGTATCTGGGCGGAGCTTTCCATCAGAAACGAACAGCGGTAAAATAGTGGAAATATGATAGTTGCATCAGTCACCTAGCGAGGATAGGTTGGATCGCTGTGAGATTACCGTTCTTTGCCTCACACCTTTCTCAAGTCCAAACTACAAAGTCCGAACCCTGGCCTAAGCAATAATTCTTTCTGTGTACACTGGGAGGAGTTGAGGTTGACATATAGCGTTGACAATAATGGAACGGTTCAATTATATACGCCTTAACCCAGGGCCAGTCGAGGTCCCCCGTGTCACGTCATTGGTCAAGGGTGTGTAGGTTTTAGTTTAGATAGTCATATTTTTTCATTTTTTATTTATTATAATATTTTATGCTTTTTATTCTTTATTTTCACTGAAATCATTGAAATATTTTATTTACTAGAGCATTAACTTTTTTTATGTACAAATACAACAACAAAAACTTCTACTACAACAAGGAGAGTTACGATTTTATTGTAAATCTAACAAAAGATTTTCGGATATTTATAATAATAGTAAAGTTACTTATTAAAAAAAAAGATTACATATTATTGCGTTAGATGTCATTACTCAAGTCCAGTATGATTGTTTTTAACATAATTTCTTATTCTGAACTTTCCAAACAAATTATATATAATACCAAAATCATATTTTATAATCTAAACTAACAGGTTTTCTGATAAGGTACATATTATTGTTTTTCTTCATTCATTCATTCATCCACTCACTCGGCTTCTTTATCGTTAACTCGACCTTGATCAGAGCACTGGCATCAGATTGTAACCGTGTATTCCCTGCAGATAGGAACCATGCAGGTTGCGCATATAGCCGTAGTCTTGCGGGTGTTTTATTTGGACAGAAACTACATTTTACTCACTCTAGATTATGAACAGGTTCTGGCGCTTGATGTGGCTCTGGTAGATGAAGATACTTAATTATCCGGATCTTCAGATTGTTCTGAATCCTGCAGCGCTAAGTCTTGAAACCACGTGATTTCTCGTTAATTTGAGCTTCAGACAAGGTCCCTAAACGTTGAAAGTCACTCATAACATTATACAGAATAAATACTGAACTGAAAACAATAAAATAGCTACAGTATAAACACACAAAAACAGAACACAAATTAAAAAAGAAAAATCTAAAATGTGACAGGATAATTAAAAATTGTATAGATACAAACGTCTGTTACAATGGCCCTAGCACAAAATAATGTTTATTAAATGAAAATAAAAGAATAAATAAATAAATAAACGGACCAGAGTTTCTATTCAATACAAAATGTTATAATTGGAAAAATTTAAGGAAAAAAATAACAACTTGGTTCATCAGTTAATACTCAACCCACGTACGATCGAGGGTGAGCGCTGCGATAATTTTAAATGCACTCTTAAATGTTTATTAGCGTAACACGCACTGAAGACGGAGCTAGCCTATATCAGTGATGTCGGCCCAAGTGTTACATTTTGATTGACAGCTAGATAGCAGCACATGTCAATGGCTAATCTCTGGATAAAATAGTTGATGAAATTAATAATAATTATAATATTTAGCACCGCGTCTTACTACCCGTTCGGGTTATACGCTCTAAGTACTAATTACGCTAATGGATTAGGAATTGGGAAGGTTGAATAAGAGGAAGTGAACCCGCCTTTTCGTGGAGGGAGAGTGGAAAACCATTTAGGAAAAACCATCCCCAGTTCACTCGAACGAGATTCTAACCTCGATCTCCCCGTCCTCAGCAGTCGAGCTCAACACGACAAGCGTGTTAGCCTACAACGCCACCGAGGCGGGTTTGATGAAATTAAATGAAAGTGAGCTCTGCTCGACCGTTCCTGGGTTAAGTTTAAATTAATTTATTTGTGGTGTAACATACAAAGTTGTTCATTCTTGAATCTTTATTTTTATATCACTCTTCCATATGAATACATTATTGTAACCGTCAACGTTTCCGTATTCACTTTAGTAAACAAATCGTGTTTCTTTGTTAAATAAAAACTATACATAACTTAAATAACATTTGATATTACAGTTAGTCCTAAATACATAACTATTCAAATGTTTTTTGTAAATGTTCTCACAAACTATATTAATATATTATATGAATAAGTTTGTGCGATTGTATATGTGCAATACGAAATAATACTGTGATGACTATACTAGGCTAGTGTCACACTTAGTCACCGTTACATGGGAGACTATAGGGCTAAAATCTTTTTGGAGTGCATTGACGGTCTAATTTTACATTGTAATTTTTTACTTAGGTATTTCCGTATTTTCTCTAAAGTTCTGTCATGGGTTGAATATTTGCGCTTGTGGTCGACGCACGCACATTAGTAGCACTCTTGATCTCAATATAAATACGCTTATTTGTAAATTGTAATGTGATGTCACTCATTAACTGAATTCCCACCCCCTCATCACACTTGATCATGGTGAGCACTAGTCCCCCGATATACTTAAGGCCTACATAGTTTATAAAAAGCCCCCAAGTAAATGCTGGTATATTCTATCTTAAACTACTCCTCATTTGCTGAGTCATTCACAACTCTTTTATAAACAGAAACATTAAAAAATATATACCTTTGATTGAACTTCAAGATTTAAAACTGACTGATTAAAATTTTTCTAAAATATTTTTTATTCAAGAGATAAAGGCGACCGTGATTTTTACAAACATTTAATAATACCAAACTTGGTCACATCTCTTATAAGCTATTTGATTGCATAGCAATGATTTTACTCTTATTTCAAAGTGATGAAAAATGGTAAACTTAGTAGCATAGTATTTTAATATTATTTTACCCATTCTCAGTATTTAAAAAAATAACGTTATTATATATATTATCACCCAAATACCTTAATTAATTATACCCAAATATTTAGATTAATTAAACATTAACTTGGAAGACTTGTCTAAAGATGCCAAACGAGGAATTAAGGATTGATACAAAGACAATTATTAGTTTTGAAATAAAACTCGCAGTGCTGTGCCATTTATTATACGTAAGATTTTCCTTTGAGTTTTACAAACTTAAATTAACAACCTTATAAATATTACATTTTCTGCATTACATTAAAACATATGCAAGATTTATATTTGCAATAATACAAATTTGAATTATTATACACGTTGATTTATTAAGAAAAATGTATAATACCAAACAATTTTACTACTCTGTAAATTGAAAAATTACACCTGGACACGTGGATCGAACCCGGGACCTTCAGCTTAGTTCACCAATGCTCTAACCACTTAGCTATCCAGGAGTCGTCCCATATTCAAGGTCATTCTTTACTCATATTTTAAGGCAAAGTTTATGATGGACGTGCGGAAATCATCGGCTACTAATGTGTGATTTATTTTATCAATATTACGAGCTATCAGATAACACAGTCACCTTCGACTTGGAGTTGGCTTCATGCTGCCACTTGTACAATTATTATAATTGTAAGGGATCACATATATTTAAGAATCAAATAACCGGAGCTATTATTTATGCTTATTTATTGAGGAATTCTCCATCAAGATATCATATTCTGAAAATTGAAAAATGACATCTGTACATAGGAATCGAACCCGAGACCTTTGGCTTAGTACGAGTAAAACTTTAACAAGAAAGTAGAGTGAGGCCTCATTCTTTTGAGCTTTTCCCAATAAAAAGTTTTGAATACATGTCAGCGCCATAGTTTGCAGCCATAGCTACAACAATGCACTAGTGCTAGCTGAATATTATTTGCAATTAAGAATTGTGCAGCATCCAGATATATATATTTAAATAAATATCCTGAAACACAAATATAGGATATGTTCAGAAACAGTTTATATGAATCTCAAATATAGCTTACAGTTGTTTTATCTTAAATAAGACTTCCATTTAATCTCCTAGAATGGTGTTTTGAATGTTTCGCTTTCCCACCGGACAAAGCAGACTTATAGCATAAGAGGCATGCAACATGCCACATTCACCGTCGATGATTGGACACTTGTTAACAGGTGATTCTTTTCAGACAAGGGGGTGCATGACACGTTGCTGCATGCAGATTGTGCCACCACGTGATTGAACAGACTGGTTCACTCTTCCATGTGGGGAGTTCAGTAAGCATTTAGTTGTTAGTGAGACAATAATCTACCCAGAAATGTATTCCGAGAACTCCGACTAGGGATTAAATTTTTCCGAAGGGGTGGTTTGAAGATTAATAGGTAGATGAAGGGGATAGATTGAATGAGGTGGCTGCTATAGGTTATTGTATATATACATAAAACCATAAAAAAAGTGAGTTGGGGGACGAGTGGGGAGGGTAAATTTGTTAGAAAATACTTAATTTAAACCAATAATGACAATTAGAGTCAAATTTTTGGCAAAATGTTCAAATCTTTGAATCTCAAGATAAAAGAATGTATCGGTTAATGCTTTGATCATAGTATTGAAGTATTAACATAGTTGTTCCATAGGATACACGAGGCTAGTGACAGATTCAGCCACAAAGCGCTATAGTCAATATGAGCTCGGGAGAAGAGAACTGAAATCGTTGTTATTGCCTTATTGTAACTAACCTGTTAATGTATTTGGTGCTAGCATCCTCGGGCTAAATTAAACTTGAGCCGTTTCAAATGTATTTGTTTGCCTTAAATGTTAAAAAAAATCCCAGAAAAATTGTGGGAAAATATTTAAAAACAGAAAATCTTTCATCTCACATTTATAAATTCAGTACACCATGCAAAATGACCAACAGTTTTTTTATTGATTTTTTTAGTATGGTTGAATTATCATAGAACTTATGATTGATTACATGTGAAAAGATTATACCAACACACATGTGGTAGAGAAGGTGTAAAAGTAAATAGATAATAGTAAAGAGGAGTGTGAGAGTAACTAAAAGAAAATTTCACAGGTAATGATTCCCCGATTGTTGCCAGTAGCGGCAGATTCTCTTCGTCAGACAGCTCAATTATAATTGAATTCTCCAGCGTGCCATGACCGATACATTTTATCTGAACGTTCAAGTAGTATTGTAGCAGTGTTAAATACTGTGCGTTTCATAAAAAAAAAGTTGCATGTTTAATGCATCATCCGGTGTTAAAGGTGATCAAATGTTCTAGACTTTTTTTTAGTTGGATGCTGGTATAATCCTGAGAGAAATTCACGTTAAAGACTCTCATTCTTACAGCATGTATCGCAATTAATTATTCGTCGCTAAGAATGGGCAAAGCGAGGAAGATGAAGACTTTATTCCGTGTAGTGGTTTTTCAATTTCCATTTTTACAAGGTCACCTCCGGCTCAGTTCCTCTTGCCAACCTTTATCGTTTTACTCTTCAATAGCCACATATTTTGTTGTTGTTGTTGTTGTTGTTAAAACCAACATCGATGGGCACATGGGATAAGGCATTCTTTATTTACAAAAATGCAGGAACAAATTCCGTTAAATTTTAGCTTTCTTATTGCTTCCTGATTAGTATATTTATGTGTTTAGCGTGGATAGGTTGTATTATTACTATTATTATTATCATTATTATTATTAGCACCGCGTCTTACTACCCGTTCGGGTTATACGCACTTAAGCTAATATGTATTGGTAGGGTGATTGTGAGATGAAATGAAGGGCCTACAGTTTAACGTGGAATCCTAACCATTGTGGAGGCCTGGCATTCCCCACATTCATGAGATGTCTTGTTAGAGGTGAAGGAAGGGTTTGGTAATCAGATAAATCTGTGCCGGGACCAAGGATTGAATCCCGGACCCCAGCATAAAGGTCCGACACCTTACCCCTAGACCGCCAGGTCATCCACGATAGGTTGTAAGATTCGGTGCCAAAAAGAGATTGTGTGAAACTTTTTTTTTCTATTGGCTGCCAACATCATGAAATGAAGAAAAGTACTGTCGATATCTTTGACCCTCTATGATACGTCTATGAGTGTACACGTCAGGTGATGTCACTGCTGATTAAGTGAGCTGAACGTACAGTTATACTGCATACGATAAAATAAATCTCCCACTTTATTCGTCATTAGTTCGGAAGATAGCTGTGAAAATCTACTCCATTCATTACAGCCTCACAGTTAACGGCAACTGTCTTCTAGTTCATGTATTTTTATTTCATTGAGGATTCAAACAGGTTACTTTGTTCTTGTGCTCTATTTGCTTGGATAGAATTTTTAAATTAAAATTAATAATAAAAAACGATGGCCCCACGCACTAAACGTCAAGCTCATACAGCCTACCAATGATAGGGTGGCCAGGTTTTGTATTCCAACCTGTTAAATGAAGGCGTTTTATTTTACCAAATAGATCTCCCATTCTAATTGGATGCAAATTTAGGTATACTTACGTTAAAATTTACCTTCCTTATCCCTGTAATATCTCATAGTAAATGAATTAAGTGTAAATAGGGTGGGTAGAAGGAAGCGATGGGGGAAAATCCACCTGTTTCGCTGATCGATTTGTCTAAGGCAGGAATCGATCACCTTATTGGGCCTCAATCGACCCAAAAATATATCAAAGGTCACCCATTATTTCCTCACTTGAATCCTTTTTTTGTCTGTTCATCTTATTTATTCCTTAAATTCAACCTTTTCTTGAATACTTATGTCCCCTTAAAAAAGAAAAAAAAAACAATTTATATTTACATATCTTATATTATGTAATTTCCTTATAAAATTATAGAATATGTCCGATAAGAGTAACTTTGATCACACTCAAGTAATAACTTGATATATTTGCGAGTTTTAAAGACTTAACGATCGAAATTTAATGACTATTCAGTTTTCTTTCACGATCAGCTAAAAATCGCGGCGATTTCAAACTGTCAGTTGCGAGCAACCAGTTGCCAACCCTGAACTATCTCTAAATAGTCTGAACTGTAAATTATAGGAAGGTCATGGTTAGAATTCCAGATGGTAGTAATGAGATTTTATTCCTAAAGGATTTTCTATACTCCTACATGAAAATGCTGATACGCTTCGTCTAAATTCAACCTTTCTCATCCCTATAACATTAACGTAATTAGTGCATATGCGTCCAACCCGAACGGGTGCTAAGGAAAAGATCGAGAAGTTAAGAAGCAATTTTGAAACATGACTAAATGCACTAGACAAACACTAATTTCACTTTTATTCACATAGCCTAGAAATGTAATTTAACCAAACCTACTCGCAGCAAGTTAATCCTTTAATAATGCCTAATTCATTGTTAACAGACAAATGAAATTATCAGAATGCATAAATATTGGCGATTGAATATTAGGTGCTATTATAAAAGGCTAAACATTCTGTTAAAACATGTTAATAAGCATAGATGTGACGTCATGGAATGTAAAAATAGACTTCCCATGTTGATGTATTTAAGTCTCAATGAGTTTTACGTCTATATACATATAGATGATATAACAATGAAACAAAAGCCATACATTCTAAAATGGATCAAAAATATTCTTACATTGTTAGAAAACTATTTTTTATATTTTGATTTTTTTTGTAAAAGTATTTTTTTATCATCTACAACCTAGGCTTTTTAGTTTATTCGTAGATGACCTGGCGGTCTAGGGGTAAGGTGTCAGACTTCTATGCTGGTGGCCGGGGTTCAATCCTCGGTCCTGGCACAGATTTATCTGATTACCAAACCCTTCCTTCACCTCTGACAAGACTTCTTGTGAATGTGAGGAATGACAGGCCTCCACCGTGGTTCGGATTCCACGTTAAACTGTAGGTCCTTCATTTCATCTCACAATCACCCTACCATTACACGTTAGCGTAAGTGCGTATAACCCGAATGTGTAGTAAGACGCGGTGCTAATAATAATAATAATAATTATAGTTTATTCGTGAAATTGGAGTATAAGAATTTTCCTTTTAAGACATAGGGCCTAGATTAAGATATGACAACGGGAGTACATACCTTTAATAGGAAAAAAGAAAAAGTTAATTTTATAATGCAAGTCAATGTTGTCCAAACTCAAATTGTAGAATTAGTGTTTATACGCGTCAGCGGAAGAGGGGAGGTACCATCACCATATAATTAAGAAGGCTCTCAGGTAACTAATCATTTTCTTCCCTCTCCTTTTATTTTGTACATTGGCGTTTAAGTGGGAAAGTTCTTAGAATGTTTAGGTGAGTCAAGCTAAGATGCAACTCACTTCGCAAAATAGCTTCAAAACCACCTAGTAGACAACGCCTTCAACTCAGTCAGCGCACGTCTTCGCACGGGTTTAACGGTTCTGGCAGGCTCGTGCGTATCTAGAACTCCATATAGAAAGATGGTTAAGTGGGTGGGTCTGACGATCAGACAACTAACTTGTCTAGCTAAGTAGTGTGTAAACGTTATTGCAGCTTCGGCAGACACACAATGCTTTGGAACAAAGTTTCATAAAATTTGGTGCTTGTACCCCTTGGGGTACTAGAAGGATCTCAGGTGGTTCCCGACGTCCTACTAAATTTTAGTATCATTAGTTTTTCTAAATAATATTTAGGTTCGGCTGCACAAATATCTTCTCGATTCTGCAATCGCCAGATTTTCAATCATTTAGATCCTAGATCAAGAAAAGTTAGTGTTGCAGCAAAGTTAATTAGGAATCATAATCTCTTGTCACCTGACGATAGATTTGATCAAATAAAAAAAAGTAAAAGGAACATGGCAACACTGTAGAAAGCACTGTATTTAAAAAAAAATCTTACTGTGACATTACCTAAATTTATACATAAGATTGTCTGTGAAGTATAAACCTCATGTCTCTGGTAGCTTAGGATACTTGTTTATAACTATATATATAGTTCAATAAATTGCAATGTCTAGCACTTTCCTTAGGAAAATTTTTAAACAACTTCGTAGTGATATTAATAAATACAGTAAATTCAGTTAGACATTCATCTCAAATCCTGTTTCTTTATGATTAAATAAATATGTATTTCTTTCATGAAACTGCTTTGGATCTCAATGATTCTCTACCTTCTTTTTTTGATTAAAATACACTTAATTTGGAGACACCATAATTGCACTACTATCCTTAAATATAAGTAACACTCAAAATAAATATATAAAGCACACACTTCACTCTTATTAATCACTTAAATAAAGATTCAAAAACTAATTTAGTTATTAAAACTAATAGTATATGTTTATCAACAATATGATGATCGGAGAATCAAACATTTTATGAGAGAGAATTGGCTGGTTAACTTGACCGGATATTTGATATACAATTTACTCTTAATTACCCGCATCGGGGTCCTCCTGGTCTAACACGCTACTCTCGCTGTAGACTAGACTTCCCGATGACGGGGAGATTGAAGTTCAAGTTTTTGTCGGGCGTACTGAGGTTATTTCCAATATTATTTTCCACTTTCCCTCCACACAAATTCATGTAAATTTCCCCTAAATATATCCTTCCTAATCCCTAAAACAATTAGCGTAATTAGTACATAAGGGTATAAACCAAACATCTAGTAAGACGCGGTGGTAAAAAAAAAAGTTCTGATTGTCATCTTTAATAAAATGAATATCTTAAGGGGGAAAACACACACACATAACAGGTTATTGAAGGCAGAGCTTCAACAGCTTCAACAGGTAGCTAAAAAGTCATACTACAATATACTCTGGGGGGTCGGGGGGGTAGTGAGGGGTGGCCCAATTTAACTAAAATTTAGTTAATGTTTTCATCTGCTGGAGCAAGATGGTCCAACACTTTTCATCCCTAGGGCCAAATCTGATTATCAGTTTACATCGCGGGCCAAAGATTTATTTAGTGATATCCCATCACTCAATTACTTACTTTACTACTAGCAACCCTTAGTAAAAAATTACTTTTAATACTAAGATATAAATTGTATGTTTGGTTAGTAGAATATTTAAAATTTTACCACCAAATTTTTTTTAGTTACTTCCCAAAATGTATTATAATATATTCACTCATACACAATTTCACAAAACAACTTAGCATTATAAATATATATATATTTATACTCATTTCTATAAATCAAATAAATACATATTAAAGTGTAATCTTGACAATTTTAGATTAATATTTTTATTTGAATAATTATCTGTTTTCCCCCTTTCCCCCGAGGGTTTCACTTTAACACTGTGCTAGAAAATTATGAGATCTTTCTAAAGCTCTTTGGATTATGTTTAAGAGAAGTCTCTGTAATATTTAAATTAATTCTTAAAAAACATTTGCTGAGGTGCTAATGGGGTTTGAAATATAAAAGTTGCTGTCCTGAAAATGTGTGTAATTTAACTTTCCCCCTTTATCTATTGTATTCTTCACATCTTCACATTATACCTGGCCGTATTCATGGAGAATAACCAATGTTCACGTGGTTTAAGACGTTAGTCTGGCAATAGATATCAAAAATGTATATAAAAAGGTAGACTATTATACGTTCGTTGCTTAGCTAGGGTTCAAAGAATATCCCTGCCAAATCTCGTTAAAATTGGTCAATATATTTTCAATATTCGAAGAACTAACATGCAGACAAAGTGCCAAACAGTCTAGTTAAAACAGGATCTCGCTCCACTCGATCATTTAACTTTTTAATTATCATACAGGTAGATAAAGTATTGTGATCGTCAAAAAAACCAATTCGAGATTATGATGAATTTTGACGTTTCATGACCCCCCCGAATCCGAAAAAGTTTTTTTTTTTATTTCCTTCTGTCTGTCTGTACCTTGGGCCCTACAAAGATTTTCTAACACTCAAGGAAGGTAAACACTTTCGCAGTCATACATTTTTGGTATTTGTATGGGAATAACAAAGACCAGATTGCAATCCCTTGTTGTCGTCCTCACAGATCTATGTTCACATCTATGTTACCCTAGCTCCCCCGGCACGTAATTTCCGTAACGCACGTTTTGTTGCAGTGCACGTACAAATATATAAAGTGTTGCAGAGTAAAACTAGCACAAGGGCTCTAACAACGCTAGGTTATTTTATTATCTCTGTTTATAAGTTTAGTATCGTCGTTATTAATATCTTAATCTGTGGTGTATAAGGTGAAAAGGGTAGTGCATTCGTTTGGAGGGAGAGTTTGAAACTCACAGAGAAATTAATCTTCAGTGCACCTGGTTAGGATTTTTAACCTCTTCATTAGCGGAGACCAATTATAATTATAGTCTAACACCTTAGTCCGCTCAGCCACTAGCATAGGTAATCGAGCCCATAAATAGAGTAGACAATAGGCATGTATAAACTTTTAAGTTTTTAAAGTAAGACAACAATTAAAATGTTTATATACCAAAATATAAATAAATATTACATCATTTTCAATACAATACGTCTTGTAAAATAAGTCATGATAAAATAATCTGAGTTCCATTATTTACATTTGGATTATTTTCCTCGCTGATTATATTTCATAGGTAGTCTTTTTTCCCCAGTGTGATTAAAATCATATTAACAAAGATAAAAATTAAAATTTAGCATTAAATATAGTATAGGAAAATTTACAGGTAAAAATGCAAGGTCGTTGAATCCCAAGGCTTTAATTAAAAAATTGAAGTATTAACATGTCTGGTCTACAGCCCCGACGACGTTGGTAGCACATTCAATCATCTAGAGCTGTAGTCGATATTTGAGTGTGACAAGAATTGTAATCACCGGAATTGCTTTATTATTACTTATTTGATAATGTTTCTGATGTTACCATCTTTAGGAAAAATTAAACAGAAGTGGAAACATTAAAACTTTTAATACCTCGATAGCAATTAATCCATATAAATAATTTGACAATTTTCCCACCACTATACTACAAAGCCTATACTACAAAGCCACATGGCTGACTCACTCACTGACATTAATGTTTACCCACTTCCAGATGAGCTAGAAACTTTAAATTTGGCAAACTTCTAGCTTCTAGCCTGTAACCGACGGGAAAATTCCAAAAAGTTAAAAATTTTAATTTTTAACCCCCGAAAAAAAAAAATCAAATTGGTGGAGCAACTTTAAGGTCGGTGTGGACCTTTCTTTGGAGGCTTCTTGTGGCTAAACGGTAAGAACTATCAAAACACGGATTGAACCAAAGCTAGATTTTTTTATTTTAGGTAAATTTTGCAAATTTTCTACACATTTTTAAAAATTTTCTGATCCACTTATGGGACAGATAGTATCATAATTTTGTAAAAATAAATCAACGTCAAAACAACTCTGGAATTACATTAGTTTACACTGACGGGGGTTTGGGGGTGGAGCCCACAACAAGCAAAGCGAGTCTTATGTATATTACTCCATGGCTTCAGCCCGCAAGCTGGCTATACTCACCAAGCGGCTGCCGCATGTTGGCGAAGAGAGTTCCAACATTTGCGGATAGAGGGTGTCTTGTGGTCCGCACAATGAGCCTTTTGTCACTAATATCAGTTTTCTAGACTAGAGCCGCTACTTATTTATTCAAGTAGCTCCTCAATAATTATTGAGGCCGAGTTAAGGCGCTACAGTATATTACAGATGTATCATCAAAGTTACTTCCAGTAAAAAGTGCACCCACAAAATGGGAAGGTTGCTAGTCAACAGGGGTTCACCGTGGTTTCATGTCCCGGCTATATCCAAGAAACTATTATTTTTGATATGTGGTCTCTTTTTTATTATTTGCTTCCTCGTAATTAAAACAAATTTACCTATCCACTACACCATATAATACTTTTTTAAAATTAAATTCAGTGTCAATATAATGCAACACCTCAGCGCGTCTGTCTACTGAGCTAAGGTTCCCGGGCTCAATTCCCGGCTTGGCCGAGAAATTAATTATTGGTGAAATTTGGGTTTACCCTTTCATATTGATAAATTAACGGCTGAGGACAGGATGTTATACCTGCCCTGGTCTTAATTTATATTTAAGGCATATGAATCTACGATAAGCCTAGCCAGTCGGTAGTGGAAAATATATGGCTTGAATAAAAGACTGACCCAGGCCATAGTATGGAAACCGTAATGGATGTAAAAAACTGTCAATATAATATGACGCCATTTCAATCCCTGAGATATTATTATGAAATGATCAACCCAATTTGAAGTCGCGTATTACCCACCCCCACCAATTACAAACTCGCCGAGAAATGGATCCATCCACGCTCTACCAACACAAATACTGACTACCGTGTACCCAAACATTTATTATATGGAGTGACTGATCAAGTACAGTACATCAACTTCTTCCCTAAAGTGTGGGAAAGCCACTATTCTCAAATGGCCAAAACAAAAATTAACTAAGAGTTTGTGTCGTTCTGACTTGAACACATGGCAATACCAACTTATTGTGAGACAAATAATTAAAGACCAAATTAATATGACATTAAGAATCAAATAGCCAAAGCTATTATTTATGCCTTTAGTGAGGATTACTATGATATAATATGACATTGGTATTCGCAAAATAACATTAATCGGAGATAATAGTTTACACTCTTCTACATCGTATTTTGAAAATCAGCACATAAATACTCGTATCTTAGGATATTAGTGAATTTCTAGAAGTGTCATGAATTTTCTAAGTTCTCCTGTTTTCCATATCCGTATCAACCCTGATGGAACACCTTATCCCAATGAAGTTTAGAGTTCGCTAGCTGAAGGGAGAGGTCACATTCATGGATAGTCCAGGAATTCTTTATAGTCCAATTTTCATCAGAAGAGCCTTTAAGAAGCAGAAAAATATTTTTTTGGGAAAATTTAATAGCATTATACTATACTATTAGTGTTACACTTTATCTAAGTCAATATAATTTCTGCCCATTGAGTTAAGGGTCAAGGTTCTATTCCCGGCATGGCCGAAAATTTATTGTTTATTAAAATATGGGCTTACCCTTTCACATTGATAAATTAACGGCCAGGGACTAGATGTTGTGCCTATCCTATACTTAGGTATATATAGATTATAAGGTATATAAAGTTACAAAAAGCCTAGAAAGCTGATAGTGGGAAATATATATGACTTGAATAAAAATCTGACCTAGCCCAAATTCTGGAAATAGTAATGGATGTATAATATTAGTGTTATTTTTTTAGGTACTGATATTATTTATCATAATTGGCAGGTGCAGATCCCATGACTTGACTTAAGAATACGTGAAAGTGTTTCTAGTAACATTTTTATCTGTCGGATGCTCTTCCTATGAAAACTAGACTGTACACATGGCAACATGGATTTCTCATTTAGGAAATTAAAAAAACAACAAAAGTGAGTATAGCTAGTTTTCTTCCGGTACTTTTTTATTTTCTAATGTCAACTTCTACACACAGATCGTGCGCAGACCATTACAACATAACTTTTTGCTGGCAAATAAAAATATATATAAAAAAATGGATGTCTTTTTATGTCTTGAGTGGGAGAGCGTTTCAAATTATCAAATTAACCTTTGACCACCTCCGTCTAGTGGGATGGCAATTTCCCGTGTGAACAAACTTTAAAACCTAACACTGTGAACGCTTTATTTTAAAAGTTGAATAGGTATTATTTTATTTGTGTGACTTTCATTACCGTGTATATATTATAACCAAACCTCTCCCAAATGAAGCCATTAAGTAAAGCCTAGATTCCTCACTGCAAAAGTAAGAAAACATTATACTTTATGTATATATATATATATATATATATATATATATATATATATAAATATACTACTACATATACTATATATATATATATATATATATATATATATATATAGGTGGGCGCATGAACTAAAGTGTCAATCTCGTCTAGTATTGTTTGACGCTTTGACGAGAAAGTCAGGGTCCGATTCCCGAATGGATGTGTTTTTTTTAATATTATTTTCCACTTTCCCTCCATATAAATTCGAATACATCTCTTATGAACTATACCTTCCTCATCGTTACGTAATTAGATTATCCCGGAGGCTGTGCATACACAACGTTTCATATAGTCTAAGTTGTAATAAATATATTTTCACATTAAAAAATATTCATATATATAATTTTTAATTCCCTAACATTTCATCCATTGTTTACAAATAAAGGTTTAAACAATAATCATAATAATTTAGCATGGTATAGCTTCAGGCGTCTCCTTTACTATTATGAAACAATTCATGTTTCACATAGGCGCAATAATAGCACAAAGGATTCATATAAAAAACTATTATCACACAATATATTCTAAATTATACTTTGCTTCTCTTCCAAGTGGCAATGGAAATAAACACTCACGCTAGCGCGCGCACACACACACACACACGCACGCACGCACACACACACACACACACACAGAATAATAAAAGAAACTGTTGTTAGAGTAACGAAACACACGATTAACTTAGAAATTGCCCATTACCACCAATCACTTCGACAAATCGGCCTCCATCCGACCATGAAAGCGCCCAGTTTCGAGTTTTGTAAAGCAATACCTCATGATTAAAAATAAATTGGTCTCACTGTGATTTAAGGGGCGGAGATCCAGCGCATCAATACTTAATGGCAAATCTGGCGGGAAATATTTTGTAAATTAAGGTGTCCGCTCTTAAATACAATAATTAAGTTCCTAGCATACCTTAATATGATACCTGTGGTCCCTCTCGACTGAAATCTTACACCCGAGACGGGTATTGCATTACCGTATGGCCGAGATGGTGAATAGCAGGTTTGACCAGGTTAAGGCTTTAATATTATAAAAACTGACCAATCCTCATTAATTGGGAATTTTCCATCTCAAACCTATCCGCTAGGTCACCTTATGTTTATAAACAAAGATACAATTTTATATATTACTTTATATGCCCATTTCCGGTAATTACGAGGAAATAGCTGAACAGATTTTTACAAAGGAACACTCATTTTAACGGTTAGTAGTCTAGAATGTCGGGAAAAATAGTAGTTTTCCACGAAAACCCGATTTTCACAGAAAATGTTCAGTTTTTCAATCTTTGTTTAGTCATCATTGAAACCGTTATATGCTGCATGGCTGTAAATCTCTAAATAAATTATATCTCTTTGGCTAAAAATTAATAACCCAATCTTCATTAAATTTTGGTCCGAGCACATCACAATTTTCTCTTTGGATGAATATTTATCTTAGAATGTTGGTCATAGCACGGCTAAATCGAGATTCCTAACCTAGGGAAACATTTATTTTTTATTGGAATGTTGTTATCGTTAACTCACATTTAAATCAATACTTTTGAGCATAATTCGAAAATTAAAAGGTTAAGTTGTTAAATTCGTGAAAATGTGGTCTACGTTTTGTTTAACGCTTGATAAAATGATGTTTAAACATGTTTTGGTATGTATTATTAGCCCAGAAACGACAAAATGATCTTGATAAAATGTTTAAAAAAATAGCCATTTAAACTAAGCATGATTTTGGTGTTCGTTTTTTTAAATAATGGATCTTTATATTCATTTTAGCAAATATTAACACAATACAAATACATAAGTTAAGCTATATTTTCATTTTACCGCTTAAGTTAGAAGATATGATATTTAAAAGTAATGTTTTGTGCACCCCCATATATATTTTCATATTATTACAAATACAGTAAGTTCAGTTATATTTCCATGTTGATATTAAATTTTGCGGGAGTGATATTTCAAAGAACCATAATGTTTTGTGTACCACATTTATATTCTCACATTCTCGCTCTCCCTATCAGACTCCTAAATGGTTTTCCAATCTACCTCCACGCAAATTCGGGTTCACTTCCTCTAATTCAACCTTCCCTATTCCTAATCCATTAGCGTGATTAGTACTTAAAGCGTATAACCCGAACGGGCAGTAAGACGTGGTGCTAAATAATAATAATAATAATAATAAAATAATAATAATAATAATAATAATAATAATATAGAAAATCAGTTGAATTACAAAGTTTGAATATTATTTTCATCATTCTAACTTGTAAATATATCTGACAACCTGTCCTTACTAAATACTACCTTGAATTCAGAGAAAGAATTATATATTTGATTGAAACTTTATATATAGTGAAGGTCATTTGCTATATTTATCTTTGGTTATTTATGATCTTTTAAATTTTGAGTATTTCTATTTTCCTTTGAGAATTTGTTTTATCTCTGATTTGTATGGTTTAATATAATAATTAGATTATTATTCTCATAAAAATCTATTTTATATAGCACCTAACTAAATATGCCAAAAATACTGAACATATTTGATAGAGAGAAGAATTTGGGAGTGAGGTTTTTTTATACATTTAATAAAAGTGGAAAAATAAAATTATATTTTTTGTTCAGGATTTGTGATTTTTTCAAATGTTATGTAACAATTTTATGACCAAATTTATGTATTTTTTAGGATTTTATTCCAAAATCCGCTTTTTTAAGACGAAAATTCAAATGTTTATTTACCATAATATAATAACGTAGCAAAGTAGAATTTAGATAAAATGTATTAGCATTTAAGTGGGGGAAAGTTTGAAATCATTTTAGGAAAAGTCACCCATAATACACCCGGCCAAGAGTCGATTTTAAACTCGCCCATCACCGGAACACCGTCAAGACCGTGTGTTCATCGGTGTGTGTATTTATGGTCGTAATCTATAATCTATAGCGTGATAAAACCTAAATTGTTAGCTGGGGAGTGGGGGTGAAGTGGGGTGGATGGATGAATGACCCGAGTTTAAATGGCACCAAGATTGGTTTTATCTCTACTAGTTTTAAATACTAGATATACTGACCACCAAAATCGATTGAAAGTCACTAAAATTTGGTATTCTAGAAATATGTATTATTTGATTTATTAATCATATAGTTTACCTTAAATTTATCAAAAGCTTCCCATAGCACTTCCTTTTGGATAACTTTATAATTCCTCTTTATGTGAATGATAAAACGAAGTAAGAATGCAAATACATATATAATAATTTTTTCCCGCCATTGTGGCAGCACTAACTGCAAGTTTTCAAATAAAGGACTTCCAATTAAAATCAGACTTTCGAACAGTCGTCAACAATGATAAGTGGAGTGGTATAGCACCGTATTTGATCGCCAATGACAGGGAGGTTGGGTTTCTAGTCAGGCCGAGTTGGGTTGGTAAATTGAGTCCCATTTGCAAAATCATGTCAAATCGGGTCTCTGATAGAAAAAAGGTATAGGTAAGATGTGTCCCAGCTAGAAAAAGGATATACGTAAAATTGGTCCCGTCTTCTTGTTCCCGTCTTCCATCAGCCTATTAGCGCTACCCAGGAGACACCACGTGGAGGTTGGATTGAACATTGAATTACATCCTTCAGAAAATTGTGATAGCTAAACTTATAACTATGAAATATAAACATTGTCTTATTCTTTTGAACTATCAGAGTTCCATTGTACCGGACTGTGTAACTGAGCTCTGATGTTATGTAGGCAAACAGCGTAAAAAAACTGTTCTCCGCTGTTTAACTGCCATCAGTGCAAACAAAAAGGCACTATGTAAATTTGAAACAGAATTATCATCGTCGTTAATGCTTAGATTGAGCAAGTCTAGTAATACTTTTCAAACTACAACCAGGTATAGCACGCCGACCCATTTTACGTATCCATTTCAAAATTTTGGGAACCATTTTACGTACACATTCCAAAGTAGTGGGATCCATTTTACGTGCACAGTTCTTGGGACCCAATTTACGTAGCCCCAGCCGAGTATACTACAAATGTTTTAAATAATAATTGTATACTCTCCTTCTAAGCAAATAAACAACGCTTTGGACCATTCAAATAATGGAGTGGAGCGGGGCTCGTCCTCGAAGAAGAGGTCGGACTATGAATTCCAGATGGATGTAATGAGAAAGGTTTTTTCTACATAATACATTTAAAACATACACAACACTCAAACCCTTGGCCGTAATGCATTATTGTGAAAGAGTAAGCCAACATTTAAAAAACTATCATTTTTACGACGATGCCAGGAATCTAACTTGAGACCGATTGGTTAATATCAATAGACAGTCACTCTACTGACTGAGATAACGTGTCGGACGAGGGTATACATCGTTACACTGCGGTATTTCTTATGGCAATGGAAGATCTACTTCTTAAAACCCACTAAAAATAATTCTCAATTATCTTAGAAACGTATGTCATGACCTTATCAAATAGGAACATTTTTTTATAGGCCATATCTTTATTTCTAACCATTTAATTCGCGTAAAACGTTGCTAAAATTTAAGATAATTTCATCTATTACCTAGAAATAATGTAACTATAAAACCCAACATATAATTCTACTCTAATCCTATAGGAATATATTTGCGTCTTTCAGCTCCACTTTAGTATGAACAAAATTATGAAATAACACCCGCCTAGGTGGCGTAGTTAAATAACGCGCTAGTTTTATGTGAGCTAGACTGCCGAGGACAGTGAGATCAAGGTTAAAATCTCGCTTGGGTGAACTGGGAGTAGCTTTCCCTAAATGGTTTTCCCCTCTCCCTCCACGCAAATGTGATTCACTTCCTTTATATTAAAACTTCCCAATGCCTAGCCCATTAGCGTTATTAGTACTTAAGCGTATAACCCGAACGGGTAGTAAGACGTGGTGCTAAGTATTATTATTATTATTATTATTATTATTATTATTATTAAATAACACAGAATTTCTGGACGTTTGTAACGTGTCTTGGATTTCCAGTAGGTCGCCCTCTTAAAAAGGTTTGGGTTAGGTTGAGTTAGATTGATCCATATTCTTAAAATTTTGTGTTTAAGAGCACCCGAAAATAATAAACTAACGAAAACTTGTAAATGTGCTTTATTTTGAGTAATGAACCAGTAAGGAGAAGCAATGAAGGACAATGAGCTTGCTGGTTCCTTCTGTCCGCTGGGGTTTTGTTTCCCACGAGACTCCCTGATACCGGCGAAACTTCAAAAGAGACCATCTTCGACCTAAAAGAGCAATCCCATCCGAGATGGTCCAGAAAACATTAGTCGCCGTGAGTGACGGAGATGAAGCAACAACGTCTTCAATATAAACTACAAGACAAGGAGAAACAGATGGCGAAGAGAAACGGAAGAGACTGAAACACTGATGTAGTTTTTTGTAGATTACACTTTGTATGGTGGACAGTAGTTCCCCTAACTACGCTACTTACTGACGTGGCACCGTGAGGAGTTACACAGTCTGGATGGACCCAGAGTGGTGAAGGGTTTGAATCCCGGAGGGTTGGGCGAGTCGTGAGGGTGAAGCATTGAGAGAAGCATAAGTAGACTTCCAAAAGTAACTTCTATGTATTGATGGAATTCATAATATTCTAATACACACGGGTATACGTATAACACGTTATCGAGTGGCGCGGGAGCTTTTGCAATATCTGTGGACCTCACGAACTGCATAAAGGCCCAAGTTCAACTTCTCGCGGTGGAATATCGAAAGAGCGATTTATGAATCCAGTTTCTTCTTAGGTGGTTTTTAGCTGACTCTCTTGCTCTCTTTATCCTAGAGCAATAGTATTCAATCTGGGATACGTGAATACTTTTTAGGGGGTTCAATCCCAGTGGTCTTGGGGTAAAGTATTCACCCCAGGACCCGATTTTTGTGAGTTCAAACCCAGCTGGAGTCGATCAATTTCTCTTGAGTGATAAAAATCCATCGCACAACTTCCTTTGAAGGGAAAGTAAAGCCGTTGGTCCCATGTCGAGTGGGGCATGTAAATTAACTCTGGGAGGTAAGTGAAAATACCCTTCACTCTTGTTCATAGACATTCTCGTGAGGCTGATATAATCGGTTGGTTCAGAAAGTGCACGTTATATATATATATAAGGAGGTACGTAAAATTACATATAGAAATATATATATTTATATTGCACTATGTTAAACACCAAATAATCAGAGCCATTAAAGACTTTGAGTACATGCTTTATGGAAGGTCTAGTTTTATTATTTTGTATGTAAATAATTATAGAATATATGTAGGTTGCATTATGCACCAACAATTTTGAGGTAAAATGTTAAATATAAATAATATCTGGGGGTACGTGAATAAAACTGGTTGAATACCATTGCCCTGGACTAGAGCATGATTTTTCTTCGATCGGGGTGAAGAATTGCCCCTTCTTTCAAGATAACCAATCAATTAATGAGAATCCAGTGGTTACGACTTGGAACGCGCTGATCCAGATATTGTCATCAAGCAGGCAGGGTCCATCGGTCATTAGATGCTCTTTCGTCAGCAGAATAAGGTATAATATAATATTCTCAACAGAATGTTAACCCGATATGACTTAACTTACAAGAAATTATACAAGCGCGGCTATCTTGCCAAAATAAACTTAATATAATATGAACTCATATTTTCAGGTTAAAAAAAAAATTAGAACTCGCTTCTTTAACTCTTTGCAGCACATACAAATGAGATTTCTGTGACCCCATGTTGCACAGGAAAAAAAAAATTCTTAAACAAAATAAAATATACTTTTTCCTTTATAAGGAACTCTAATGATTATAAATCGAGTAAAAATTGTATCATTTTCTTCTTCTTCTTCCTGTAATCAGGTGATGCATCTTTTGCACCACTATGTAGCCAACATGGAAATGCGCAAATTAGGTCTAATATAAAAATAATGTATTGTTTGTAAATAATGGACTAGAAAAAAGTAGAAAACACAGTTTATTGATTAACTTTAATATAAATAAAAAAATTTAAAGTTATAATATTGTATAAAATGAACATGAAATTAATTTTAGAAACTACAAAATCTACAGTACTAGAAAAAATATATGAGATATAAGCTATGAAAAACTATGAATGAAATTTTTGAAAACACATTTTCGACTTCCCCAAGCAAAGTGGGACATCGCAGATAGTACAAACCCAAAATGTCTGCTGTGGCTTCTTCTTTGTGCTGCACAAAGCACATCTCCACCGCGTCGACCTTTTCGGCTGGTGGCTAGATCCAGATTGTCTAACTTGAATAGGAATTTTTGGCTTAAATCGTTTAACAATTTGTCTTGCTGTAGATGATTTTGAAGGAGGGGTGCGTACTTGAACATGTGTGTCAGCCACAAGCCCAAGACTAATCTGACGTCTGAAATTTTTCATTGATAAACGATCGACTGGCAAGCATTTGTGCAGTACAAAAGAATTCACAACAGCAGCATCAATGAAGTAAAAAAATATTCTGTGCCACCATTTGCGGCTCTTACGATCAATTTCGTATGTCGACTTAATTTGATCAAAATCAACAAAATTCATGTTTTTGTTATAATCAACAACTGCTGCTGGGCAAGGGAAAGTTGTTTTAGAGCCATCACGGCCTCGTCTTGAAACTTGTTCCACTTCTTTGGGGTCATGGAAATTTGACAACAAATGAACAGCGTTATTGTCCTTCCACTTGATAGCAATTACAGTTCCACTTGAGAACCACTCGTAATCACCACGTGACATAATTTTGTCATCTTTAAAAATTGGAAGATTAATTCTATTTCTATTTATAGTTCCACAGGCATTTATATTGAAATTTTTTAGTTCTTCCATCAGATAATATGTGGTGAAATAGTTATCAAAGTATACTCTATGGTGGTATCCTTTGAGTTCTTCCGTTAATCTTTTTACAATGTTTTCTCCTAAATTTCTTTGAACAATTTGTCCCACTTTTCCAGTATATATCTCAAATTTAAGGAGATAACCTGACTTGTCAGCCATCACCCATACTTTATAACCACGTTTGATTGGTTTTTTGGGTAAAAATTGCCTTAGAGAAGATTTGCCTTTGAACTTAATCATTGATTCATCGATGGCAACGTCTGGATTTGGTTTGAAAGAGCCAACAAAATTTTTTTAAATTAAATCTAGAAAAGTTCTTATCTTATATAATTTATCATAATTAGGACTGTCTTTTGCTGGTAGAAGATTGTTGTCATTAAGATGCAGATTACCAAGTAGCCAGCTGAAGCGATTTAGTGACATTAATTTAGAAATATATGGATCATGGAGATCAATTTCAGACGACCTTTTAGTCTGGTTCGGGGATACAAGAACAGAAGTTGCTTCCTGGTTAGTGGTAGATTCTAGTTCAACAAATCCTACTTCAGAAGGGTCAACGGTTATCAGGTCAACTAGATCAATATCATCGGACGTGATATCATTATTATCTTCATCATTGTGTTCAGTTTCTAACTCTGCATCAGAAGGAATTTCTTCAAATATCATTATTTGTTCTAGTATTTGGTCACTATTCAACCTCTCTGTCATCTTTATCTGTGCATAAAAAAGGAACAAATAACACGAGCATTTGAAGTAGGTAAATTATGAAGTGCATTTCCAAGGAAAAAGTCATTTATTTGTAGCAAAAGTAGGTTAATTTTAAAATAAATTTTAATCTAATATAAATACTAGACATAAAATTTAATATAAAGGCCTAATATAAAGAAATATAAATTAATTTTAAATAAATCAGCTGGTAAAAGGAAAAAAATACTCGATTATGAATTTTTTAATAATGGTGTTCTTTTTGGGTTATGTAGTGCCACATGCTGCACAGTGATGCAATTTTTAACATCAACAAAAATACGTGTTGCAAAAAGAAAAACAAGGGAAAAAATGTTTCAATTACAAATATACAATGACAAATAACATAACATCCAAATTATTTAATGCAATATATTAAAATATTTCACTTACCGAGATTATTAATAAAAATATCAGACAATAAGAATAAACACCTGCACACTCTGAACATTTACTCACTATGACGTATTTCTAAAGAATTACCAAAGTTTTACACACGGCGCTTTCTGTTGGGACATCTAGGAACCACGTGAAATAAGTGTCTTGAAAATTGAATCACTGTGAAACCAAGAAGAAACCAAAATATATGGTGATGCAAAAAATGCATCACCATGCAGCTAATGACAAAAAATTGGTGATGTTTAAAATGAATCACAATGCTGCAAAGAGTTAAAAAGGGAGGGCTTATAAATGATGGTAGAGATAGTTGCTCAAATGTAGGGTTACTATCCTTCCTGGTTTTACAGGAGTGTCCCGTTTTTAATTTATGGTCTCGGTGTCCCAAAAGACCACTTTTGTACACACGGTTGTCCCGATTTTAAACTTTTTTTGTTTTATATTTTACACCGCAATCGGTGTTGTAGTAGGCCTATTAACGTTATTTTTGTCAGTTTGGAATGCATAAGTATGACAAAATAATTCGGGAAGGTCCCGTCTATTCTATAAGTTTAGTGATCACATTATCTTTTTATTTGTTCGTATTTGTGAGAGGAGAGTAAGTGGAAATGCAGGGATGTGTTTGTTTTGTGGTTCTGAAATTTATTTATTTATATTATATTATATTATATTTAATTTACAGTTTTAAAAGTTTAAACATGCCAAAAAAAGACAGTACAAGATGAAGGAGGAAAAAATATTATAACAAATATGAGTAAACTTTTAACTTTTGATTGTCTTTATTTTTTATTAAATTATTAATGCTGCAATTTTCTTTTTTGTAATATGTAAAAGTTATTTATTTAATGTGTCATAAAAATTGAAATAAAATTGTGACACTTTAGTATTCTTTTGTACCGGTTTTCCCTAGCAAATATCTACCAACGCTACACAAATGTTTAACAGAAATTTTCACCTCAAAACCTGTGTTTAAGGTGGGATGGAAGGGAGCTTGAGTTAAGGTAAGTGTTTTCGCAGTTTTCTTAGCAGACAATTTTATTTTTGTTCTCAAAATAAATAAAATATTTCTCCAGTTTAAATATAAATTTTAATTTTCTATAAAAATTAATCTTAACAGTTGTTTAGTATTTGTCATTAGCTTAGAGGGTCATCTATAAGCCACTTATATCCTTTATCTTTCCTTTTTTGATCCCCTATCCCCCCTTTCCATGTAGCAGTAAGTAGACATTAAGCTTCCCCACCTTCTAGCCTGTGTTAAGTAACTTTTCATGTCAAGAGAGGATGTCATTATTTCATATGGAAGCTTTTTTGACATTAAAAAAGGGACTCAGATTTAATAAGAGATGCTCGGAATACATTTCAAAGAATTTTATAACAAGACACATTATTTTTTTATAATCTATAATATATTTTTTCAACATTATAATTTAAGTACAAAGTCTGTGTTACATCACACTAAGACAATAGAGCTAACCCCTCACCCCCTCAACAGCGTGTTTTATGCATGACCCTAATGGTATTTGATGATGAAATTTTTAAATGAATATAAATAATTCTCGTATAGTTCTCGGACACCCTTGAAAGATGTTCAAAATCTGTTGAGATTGGCATGTGAAGACAATTAACTTCTATGTTTCTACTAGCCCACATCGGTGACCACCTTGCAATAGACTAGACTGAGGTGTTTCCCACTTTCATTTCATACGTTTGCAGCTATGATTGCTTTAAAAATGTCTATGTTCCTCATACCCACCTAATTTACATATTTAAATGCAAATATCTCTGATGGTTTGTAAGACTCAGTTGGGAGAAATAACAACTGGGAAGTTAATAGGAAAACCACCTTCCCTTTCCAACCGGTAGGGATTCGAACCTCAACGTACCCACCACTGACAATCTAGTACATTGCAAGCGTGATATAATTGACCACGTGAGCAGTGGTGTCATTACTTTTTTAAGTCAACATTTATTGAGCTAGAGTTTTAAGTCCCAAGTCGTGGGTAAAACATTGCCAACCATGCTTGGGAGTTCATTAATATAAGTAGAAAGTCTAAAGTTAAATTCGAAAAATGTCGTGATTTGTTTATTTGGGATAAGATCTCCATATTATATATTCCTCATTTACCTACCCATTCTATGGAATTAGTATCTCGAAAGGTCATTACACAAAACTTACAAAAGTACACCACCTACCTCTACTTTAAGTGAGTTATATCTATTCCACCTCATTACACCTTACCCTTATCTTCAGCTAGTTCTCCAGTCCATCTCATTACACCCTATCTCCCTCAGGTCAATTCTAATGTTATCCTCCCGTCTGCGTCTAGGTCTTTTTATATTCTTAAAACAGCAAAGTACTATTTTTATTTATTTAACACCGCATCTTACTATATGTTTGGGTTACATGCATATGTATTAATTACGCTAATGTGTTGGGGATTAGGAAGGTTTAAATTAGAGGAAGTGTACTCGCATTTGCATAGAGGGGGAGATAGAAATATTTAAGCAACTATTTCATTACATCAGACTAGAATTTAAACCTCAATCCTCCTGTCACCAGCAGTCTAGTATGTTGTGAAAGAAACGCCTCAGACAAGGGTCTGCAAACTCACGGCCCGCGAGACATAATATGTGACCGGCCCGTTTATTTGCACTAGCTACTTTTATATCTCTATCCGGCCTGCTGTCGTACACACACACACATACACACGCACGCGCGCGTGAGCGTGCGGAAAATAGGTTACATTTTAGCGTGAACATTATTTTTAATAACAAAAAGCACATCGAACAATTTCAAAATGTGTTTTTTTTTAGAAATTTAGAAATGTTATTGTAGGAATTTTTATTTGCATAATTTGATAAATACTGCTTTGATCCTGCGAAAAGATGAGTTTATTTAAAAAAAATTAAATATAGATTAATGATTTTAAATACAGAGCATCAAATAGCTTTCAAAAACTAAATTGTTAGGAATGCGGTTTAAAGGTCATCTACTCATGGTCTAACCTGCCAGTGTCGGGGAGGTCAGGGCTCAGATTCCAGATGGATATACAGAGTGTACTATGTTTTCCTGTATTGTTTCCCACATTTCATAAACTCAAAATGTGTTACATTTCTTATAAATTATAACTTCTACATCCCTATCTATTACCGTTATTTAAAAGGTCATAGTTCGTATGGGTAGTGAAACGCGCTACAAAAACAAAATTATAGAATATATTTAAGCAAACATGTTTTATTCTGGTATGGCCTGCAACACTCCACGTTTGTGACTCTATCCCTTCGGCTAGTTTGAGTTTGAGACCATTGCCTTAGACTGTTTGGCCACCAAAGTAGCTATAATATAGCTCGTCTGGGCTACATCACTCGCAGCTAAGTTTTTGAAAATATTATCCAAAAGTAAGTAATGTACCGTTGCCCAAGGGGCGCCCAAATGTCATCGTACATCCTTTTCATGGAGGCTCTTTCCATGTCCTGATGAGATGAGGTGATGCTGATAGTGAGTATGCGGGTCTGGAACCAGTGGAAATACTTAAACCTAACATAAACTCTTGTAAAACAATTAGTAAGATGTAATATTGAGAAATACAAATAATATACTTTTAAACATTAAAAAAAAGGTTCGTCTGATTACTCTAGTGGTTTCCTCAAATTCGCCGCAGGTGGCCATATGTAGTTCGTTGAACGAGTTTAATAGCATCTAGCTTACCCGTTCAACCAACCGCCTGTTGATTAATGTTCGGGAGGGGGGAGGGGGAGGACCCTACCGTTGAGGTACAGGAAGTCTGCCCTAGAAATCGTGTATACATGTGCGAAATACTCCAATGGTTAGATCATAGTTTTATTACGAGCTACAGGATGAACTGAAAAAAATAACTCAAGACTCCAGAATGTTTGTAGATTAGAATAGGGGAAGAGATCGGGGAATACTGTAGAACGTAAGGTTGTACAGATTTCCAGGCACAGTTTGATTAAAAAAATATATATTAAACTATTCTGACAAGCCATCTTGTGAATGTGGGGAATGCCAGGCCTCCACCGTGGTTCGGATTACACGTTAAACTGTAGGTCCTTCATTTCATCTCACAATCACCTTACCATTACACATTAGTGTAAGTGCGTATAACCCGAACGGGTAGTAAGACGCGGTGCTAATAATAATAATAATAATAATAAACTATTTTGGTGGGAAATCATTTGAAATATCCTGATTAACAAACTTTAGTTCTAAAATTAACATTGTTTGGTAACTTTAATAAAAAAAAGTTCATTGCGATATAAAAATAATACAGGGATAGATATTGGCATTAAAAGGATTTATTAATAGAACTTCTAAATACGTAAAAGCATGCTACTACTAGGTCAGTAAGTTGTTAACATCTTGCCTGTTGGCAAGAAATGTAAAACCCAGATTATACAAAATAATGGTTTCACCTGTTGTTCTTTATGATTGCAAAACATTATCTCTGTCCTTACAAGGCAAAGAGAACAATAATAATAATAATAATAATAATGGCGTGTTGGGTTACATCAATCTTTAACTCAGTTGGCGGAAAGATTAGTCAGTATTAATGTACCGTTGCTAAAACACGCCCGAATGTACTAATCGTACATACTTTTTGGTGAAGGTTCTTTCCATGTCCCTATGAGGTGAGGGGCTGGTGATAATGAATATGACGGTGTGAAGCCAATGAAAATATTAACCTACCTTAAACCAAGCCCTTGTGACCATGGGAATTATTCACCTTTTGAGAAAAATTCCCCGGTACAAGCCAGGAGTTGAACCCGGGACCTCTATGTGAGCAGCCAGGGGCTCTGACCACTGTACCTCGAAGCTCGTTGAGGAGAATAAATGTAGGGCGCTCGAAAACAAAGTACCTATTTGGTAAAACATTTGGTACAAATTGGGATGAAGATCATAAAGAGTAGAATATGCCACATAATGATGAGCCACATACCCTGTTAGGTTAGTCAAATCTCCAAGTCTCGCAGCTTACGCTTGCCAGGACCAGCATTGTGAGTGGAATAAACTAGAACCACTTTCAAGGTATTGACTGGTAAACCCATTGGGAAGACCTATAGGCAGATGTTAGGATAACATTAGAATGGACCTGGAAGAGATTGGGTGTAATGAGATTGACTGGATAAAGAGAGCTAGCTCATAAAAAGGGATAGGTGGTGTACTTTTGAAAGTGTGGTAATGAACTTTCGAATTTCTGGTGCCATAGATTGAGTAGGCTAAGTAAATACGTTTATAACAATAATACTACAATGTTAAAGAAGAATTTCAACAATGTTTATTTTGGAAAAAAAATAAATGGCACGATGCACCGTAAGGGCTTTCTTCCACTTTTATCTTCAAATAGACATTTACTAAGAACTCGTGAGATTTGTGAAACGAATTAAATAGGTGTATACATTGTTGTAGATACAACAGACCAAAGCTCATAAATGAAACAGTATAGGAGGCCTACACTGTTACTTACTCTATGGTATTAGGAACGAGGAACATTATTACAGAAAAATTGAAAAAAGAGAAACATCATTTGTTCACCAAAGAGCATAAGAATAAAATTCATTTTTAAATACCTGAATTAAAAAGTATATAATATATATTTACTTATAGATCAGAAATTATTGGTTTTATAAAATATATTTAATATAAAATATTTTTATCTTTAGTACTACAACTTTATAAATAAGTTATTTCGTATATCAAATAGTTGCGGTGAAATAATGAAAATTGGAAAATTTCTCCCGTGTAAAGTACCTACCCTCAAATTCATTTTCATGGGAAAATGATGGTTACCATCTTATTTATATTGGTAAACAGTGTTTAATTCAAAATTTAATTAAAATCGTTAGACCAAATTTCGAGAAAATGTTTTTTTTTTTCCGTTTTTGCCCTTCAGTGTACTACACTTAAATTTAGGGTTGGATATTTAAATCCAAAAACCTCCTGGAATGACCTTATAAAAATCCCAGATACCATGTTTTAGCCCAATCGGTGAAATAGTTTCGGTGCTAGCCTGAGTTACAGACAGACGGCATTGCGAAAGCATTTTTTTTGTTTGTTTCAAGGGGTCTACATTCTTCAAACTTTTTTTGGCGATCACAATACCTTCTCTCATAGGTGTCTAGAGAAAGTAAAAAGCAGTATATCGAGGTGTACGTGATGCATAAGCAAGACCTAGCAGTCGTCGATGCAGAACAATTTATTGAAAACATTAGATTACGACCAAATCTGAAACCTTGGCCCAGTAGGTAGCGTGTATGCCTACCGAGTTAAGGGTCCAGGGTTTGATTCCCGACATAGCAGAATATTTATAATTGGTCAAATGTGGGTTTGCCCCTTCACATGGATTAATTAACGGCCAGGGATTGGATATTGTGGCTGTCCTAGTTTTAAGTTAAGAGTATAAGGCATATGAAGCTACGACAGGACTAGCAAGCCAGTAGTGGGAAAATATATGACTTGAATAAAAAACTGGCCCAAACCATTGGTTGAAAACAGTAATGGATGTAAAGTAAATATTACGACCAACATAGTAGGACACCATCATCAATGACTAGAGTAACCGAAGGAAAAAACTTCAGGCTGGTTGGAAATGTTAGTTCCTCTCTTCTGGAGAGAGCAATTAAAAATAGTATACAACTCATTAAAAGGTGTTACTGACATACGGAAATAATTATTTTTAATCTTTCATTGTCTTCTCTAAGTTATTGAAACGGTGTATAAAAACAGTCATTTTCCATTCTGGAAAATATTATATGGTACACCCACCATTTTCTATATCATTTTCTATTTTTAATTTTAACCACAAACGTTAAAATGATAGCGTATTCTGATTCAAGCATTACATAATAGTCGACAAACAGCTGTATTTTCTTACAAGCTAAAGTGAGATGCATTGCGACTCAAGACATTAGTACTCGTGAACAAACTCTCGCGAGCCTGTCTGAAAGAGGCCTAAGTAAGCTAAGTGAAATACAGCCAAAAGGGGGTAGTCATCAAAAATAGGGGACTAGCTATCATTGCACCCAGGAGTCACTGATCCCTCACATTCAAACTATGATGTGCTTTAATTTTTAATTCAGAATGTTGGATTCTGACTAAACACAATACTTCAATAGTACCCAAAATAAATATTACCCATCATGTGCCCCCCACCCCTCAGAATCTTTTGGCCTGTACGAATGAACGAGGTGCACTTAATATTACTATGTTCCCACCAGAGATGATAAACATTAAAATATATCTCCTATATTTGAAGTAAATAAAGCTAAACCCTCCATATTAAAATTAAAATTTAGGAGCTAAGGCATTTTAGAAAAAAAAAGTCTACTTTAACTTTGAAGACAAAATGCATGCTCAAATATGACTTACAAAATCCTTAACCCAAAACAAATATTGTTGCAAATTAATATTCTAAATACTTAAATCAATTACGAGCGTGATCAGTTTTTCATTTACTCAAGTTAAGTATTTTCTCCGCTAGCGATTGTTTGATTAGTTAAGCCTCTTGAACCACTTTGCGAAAAAGTGTAACATTTTGTGATGTTACATCATACTATACCCTCCATACTAATCTTAAAGTCATATTTCCCACTCCATATGAAACCGCAATATTAATTAACTTCCTGCTTCTCTATTGTAGTCCCTATGTAGAATCCATCTACAATACTAAGCCATATCAAACAAGAATAAATTCCCTGCAGTCAATAAATTTTCATCCATCGAAGTGTCCGATGGGACGTCACCGACGTATATGGACAACGTCGTCGTTCCCCCCCCCCTCTCCCTTTTCCCCGTCTTTCAATCACAGGTGACTAGAAACACTATTTAGGCCCGGTGATTCTGAAGACGAATTGACTATTAAACTGGATGCCTTCAGGAGAAGTCATGTCCTTGACTATTGTATTAGACGCCGTCAGGATAAGTCCGATCCTGGACTTGTACATTTTCAGGATATTTTCGTATTCTCTATATATTTATTTCATCGATATTATTATAGTAGACTTGAACAATGGCTTGTTCAATTTTGAAATTAAAGTAACGTAATTATTGGAATAAACCTGAATAGGTAACGTAAACTATTTATTAAAATTAATATTGTTTGTAATACTAAATTTTGTAATGAGACACCTTTTTTTTTTGCCATCTATTAGGCAATAGTTTCAGTGAAATCACTGAATATATCAGATTGCCATATTTTTGAACAAATTTTTGCTGGAAGTATTTTATTTGAAATGTCTGAATTTAGCTGTTAAATGTAAACTCATCTTTTGACGATGTTTTTTATCTTAAATTGTTTGGTAAAGTAACGTAAAATTTTGCTGATGGATTGATTTTGACTTTGAATACTTTCCAAATTATTTAATTAAATTTAATTGTGGTTTATCTAGACTTCTTTTGTATGTTAAATAATTTTTATTAACAAGTTGGGATCTTGTTAACGTCTGTAGTTGTGTCAACATTTAACAGTCCCGTGGGAGTTTGACCTATGGTCTATAAGCCAAACTCTTGTGTTCCCTGAAATATCCATATGATATTAAATTTAACTTCCCCCTTTTTTTTGTCTGTATTCAATGTAGCGTCGCGGACAACTTTTGTACCAATTTCAAAGATGTCCATTGGGCTCTTTTCTTTTTGTAGTCTATAAATATCTGACTAGACATTTATAAAGTAACTTGTTCGTATAGTCAACACTTTAGGCTGTTTTGTCAATATTCACTGTTGTGAAACTGACATTGTGTTGTTGGATCGAATGTTTGTCTCTTCCAGACTGACCTAGTTGACTTAAGAACATGTTTCATGTTTGGAAACATTCGTATGATAGTACTGCGCATTTGTTTAATATGATTTTCAACACAACCCCTGATGGATCTTTGAGGCCATGTAAATTATTGTTTAAATTGTTATTTTATTAAATAAAATATTCATATTGTTACATAATTTTTGCTAATGTCTTCCTTCTTTATAATTTTTTGTAGCATACCCTCACTTTCCTTTTAGTCTGATGTGACCGTAGCAAATAAGTAGTAGAGGAGGTGGTAACAAAAGCTTGATCCAGTGAATAAAATGCTAAGCTAGCAACATTGGTTCCTCCATTTACCATCTTCCCTCCACCCCGGTGCACCAGCCATAAGCGATTTTATTACATTAGCAGGTTTTTCGGTAGTATGGTACATATTCAAATTCAGTCGCCTTATATGTCGGCTATTTGCTGTTCTGAAATCATAGAATGTTATCCAGTGGATAGATACACCATAGGAGGTTGTCTACTCGTCGAACCCACATTGAAATGATATGATGATATTAATTATGAAGTTTTACCTAATTTAAGCCTAACTAACCTAACTCTGGGGATCATGGGTGTATTCTCCTTAAGGTAAAAATAACCAAGGTACCAGCCTGGAATATAACCCACCACCCTTAGGATCGTAGCCAGGTGCCCTGGCCACTACACCACAGAGCTGGTTACATTAACATTAACAGGTCAATACAGGATCAACGTGCAATTTTCGATAGTTCTTATAATATTGGTAGTAAAATAAGAAAATTTAGCTAATTATAAGCGTTTGGAATACCTTTAAGAATAATACTGTAAAAATCAAACATAAAATTTGACCTAGGAGAGAAACTATCAAGAATCGTGGTTCGTAATACATTGCTAAATAAAATACAGAAATATTATTCCAACGGCACTAAATATAAAATTGTATTGCAATGACATGCGTTGTCAGTCAATTGAATCCGTTTCCAATAAGCTTCTAAACAATCAAATTAAAAAATAAATTACTATTTGGAAACGCAACCCTACGCGCTTCAGCAGATGTCATTTTAAAATATACATTTATAACACTACGTCATATTACCCATCCAGCTTATATGTACAACTATACTAATAAGATAGTATTGGGGAAATGTACTCACTTTTGTGTTAATGAAGAATGGGAGAAAATTAAAAAAATAAAAGTTCAATAGATTCTGCAAGGATTTGAATACCAAGCTCCTTGTCTCCAGAAATCCAAACTATACAAGCCTGAAGTTTGATCCTTGCGAGCACCGACGCGGATCTCCCAAAAAGATATAGAATATAAACTTGTAACTTGTTTTCATTTATGGATCATTCACTAGGTGACGTCATCAAAGATTTAGCTTTAACGTCCCCACTACAACACGAGCGAAATAAACAAACTGATATTTACAACAACTTTTTTACTTTAATAGCAGGGTGCATCGAGTGCTAACTACCCAAGCAGAACTAGAGCGAGATCAGAGAAGTAAGATAATACCGTTATTTATGCCTCACTTCTTTGGTAATATATCAGTTCTGCTTGGCCAGTAAATACACAATGAAGTTAGCAATAGCGATAAGATATGTGCAAATATTTGCTAGATCCCGGTGTTATGTTCTTTGGAATGAAGTCAGTGTGTACTGAGTGTAAGAATAGCACTATCTAATACAATACTCCTTGGAAACTGAAGCAACTTTCAGAGTAGTAATGGCTTTAGAAAAAGAAATATTTTTTATGTATCTTACTATATTCATCCCATATTTTGTTCTATTGTTTGAGAAAAGATAGTAATCTTGGCATATACACAGGCACAGTAACTAACTGTGCCTAGAATATAATATCTGAAAGCAGCTAGTGTGACCATTCAATGGGTTCTCTGGCATGTTCACTAATGTTGTCACCCGTTATACATTGAACGTAGTTGTCCTCAAACAAAGAGGTTGGGTATATAAACACAAAGGATTTTTAATAACAATAATATCATATGTTTAGTCACTTGAAATGTCAAATTTTGGCCAAACTTTTATTTAAAAGTATTTGTTTCTCCACATAGAGCCCCCACCCAGAGTATATCACGGCTACGCCATTGGCCCGGGATATACACACATCAATACCCTAGAATGGGAATGAGTGTGGTAGATTTTGAATTGAAGAAGAATAGTAGTAAAAAATGCACCATATTTTAAATTAGGATTTACTTAAAATCGTGAATTGATCAAACAAAATTGACAAATTTTGAATTGACAACAAGAAAAGGCTCTCTTTAAAAATGTTAGAATATAAAATTCTAGAAAATAATTATAGTTAAAGTTTTAGAGCTACTTGGTTTTTAAACCTTTTTCACCATGTTTTTTAATATTCGAGTTTTTAAACATAGCCTCTTTTTAGCAAACAGTATATTTGTGATCACAAAAAATAGTTTGTTGAAAGTTAAAAAAAACAATTAAAATACTTGATGCAAATTGTATACTTCAAGACTGGATGAGATGATAAAAAACCAAGTTTGTTTTGGCCACTTTTAAAAGGAAAATTGAAATTATTGAAAAGGTGTTCTCCTCGCCTCAAGAAGAACAGTTTTTCCAATCTGCTTATAACTTAGGCCCAACTGTCCAATAATTCAACGTGAACAAAACTGTTCATTGTATTAAAAATAACGCTTTTAAGAGAAATTAAGTGAATTTATATATATATATATATATATATATACATCCCCGTCAATGCTTCCTACTGATGGAATATGGCCCTTGTTTCATCCTAAACCTTAAATTTTAGGTGAACTCTTTCTCGATTAAGAAACTATGTAATTAATAACCAGTTCATTTTCAAAATTCGACAACATCCTAAACCACCCATGCACACACTCTAAATAAACAGTGGGACATAGTAGAGTCAAGCTCTAAACCAAAACATCGAGAAGTTAATTTAAGGTTTCATGCTACTTATTAAAATGATAGTCCGGGACCGGTCTCCCCTTCTATCTTTAACCTCACCCAAGTTATCCGTTACTTCCTGTAATCTGAGGACTTTACTTGGATCAAGTGTTGTTTCTTGACAGCAATTACCAAGAAAAAAGCTCTAATCGCACCATAACCCGTGTAAAACAAGAATAAATCCACAGTATGGTCTGTTCTAACAAGATATAGACCACCCTGCGAGCGTGCTATGAGGCTTAGAGCATCTGACTGGGGACTTGCGGGTATCGAATCTTGCTACCCATCTGAACTATTCACACTACTGCAGTAGGAATGGGTGAGATAGAACTACAGAGGAAATTGACCCAAATTTTTCTGAAAACCACACCAGCCGTGGTTAGTACCCTGGCCGCATTACTTGACATTTTAGCAGCGCTTATCCCACTATGAAGTGTTCCATCTTCACTGCAAGAATTTCTGCTGATTTTTGTTTGGGGCATTTAATGAGAACTTTCGAACCCGACTTATTATTTCAGCACACGACTTAAAAACTAACTTTTAACTCTAGAAGACAAAACCTCCAGTCCTTTGATAGTCACTGTGATATGGAAGCCCCCAAAATGATCGATACATTTCGATCGTGTTGAGAATCTTACTATGGAGCCTTATCACAGTAGACAGCCAGCCCCATTACCGAGTGAGCTTACATTTTCTTCTACAAGTTCCCCTTCTGTATCCGTTCCCTTAGTTTAGAGCACACCTAAAATTTCAAAAGTATTTGCTTTAAATAAATTTTGCTTTTTGATAATTACACTCTGGACAGTTTTTGATCATAAGATATTTTTTAATTAAAGTGCAATTGTGTGACAGATTTTATTGTGTAATGTAATTGATTTGCCCCTAAAGAATATGTGAAAGCATTGACAATAATATCGTCCTAATTTTATAAACGTATCTTATTTCATTTAAATTATAATCTATTACATGGCGCTTAAAGCACTTCTTCTTCCAAGAAGGTACACGCTACTGTAAGTGACGTCAGAGCGCATCACGTTAGTCAAGTCAAGTTGACAATATAAGATTTTTAAATAATAACTTCCTATTCTGGAAAGTTCGAATAGAGATTTTAAAATGTAACTTGAGTCAGTTTCCGGCTCTCGAAGCTCCTAGTAACACCGAGATGTTTTTGTCTTATGTTTTAATTTTTTATAACACGACCTTCTCGAAGCTTCCATGAGTAATGGATATATATAAGGAATGGTGCAATGTAAGGACACTAGCACTATGAGTCCAGTCCTTGAAGTCCTCGGGACTGCAGCTCCTATCCGCGATCCCTACAATAGGCCGCGTATATATTTCGTCGACGACATGATCTATTTTCTCTAGAAATAAATCGAGATTTAGAAATAAAAGCATGTCAACATAATAAGTGTGTATTAATTATACAATATTCCAATCACCAATAACTCTTTAATTGGCGCTCGATCACGGGACTATAAATACCAATTATCTCACCACATCAAAATACCGGACCGCTTTAATTAGTGCTCGACCACGGTGCAATTATCAGCTAATTAAACGGTATAACTTCAATCGACGTTCAACGCGACGAACCAGATCCATAATTCATCGATCGAGGCGGAGAGAGACGTCCAAAACGTCATAATTGGCGCACAACGTAGGGACCCGTAAATCAGAAACTCTTCAATTGGCGCCCATCGCAGTGCAGTAATATTTCTATAATTCTTCAATTGCTATGTCGATCTGAATATAATATGGCAATAAGGTTTTATGAGACCTTCAAAGTTTTCAGAGGATTGATGACTCTGACCCAAAATATCAGGACGATATGACCATAATGTGACACAATATAGGTCAGTTACCTTAAAATCCACCTCCTTCGATCAACCCAATATTTATATCACCATGGATTACTTACCCATCCGAGATAGCCTGATTTAGTTGCGTTAATGTGGTAGGGAGGATAAATATAGAATTTAAAAGTATTTAGCCACATCTGTGTGGAGGGAGAGTGAGAAAACCTTTAGAAAAAACCTTAAGTACACCTTGCTGGTATTAGAGCAGCTACAGTAGCCCCATGGCTTCTTTGGTGCTGACTGACAGCTCACAGCTGACAGCTAAAAGCTTTGAAAAGTCACCAGACTAATTTATGTATCCCTACATGAACTGCATAAAACATGTGTTTAGCAGCTGTCACTTCTGACGGTCAAAATTTAGGTACATACCTAAATGTTGACTGTCAGAAGTCAGCTGTGAGCTGCCAGTCATCACCAAAGAAGCCATGGGGCTACTGTACCTCCCCTTCACTATCAAAACAAACAATACCAAATTGACGCCATTGTTGGTGTGCATACCTATGCACATTTTAAAACATTTATTCTGGACGAGGCCGCATCGGTGGGCATATGGACCAAAGGTAAGACACATATAGTTAGGGTTGCCAGTAAAGGGGAGACTGGGGTTCTAATCCCGGGTAGATGTAGTGAGGGTAGCATGTACCTAAAGGTTTCTAACTATTCTCCCATGCAAATGTGGGTACTGGTAAACTCCTTCTAAAATAATACTGCTCCAATGATTCATAATGTGATATACATTATTTGTCTACATGAGATAATTATCGCTTTGATAAGTTTTGCCGGACTGCGTGACACGCTGAAGTTAACTCGTGATGAAAAACTTGAGCGCAACATGGTTGCGGAGCCAGTGGGTATGGTCACGCACGCCTCTCACGCATAGTGTCTTGCAAACCGGCTAGATTTACTAGCCCGAAATTAAAGTTTGGTTCACACAGAATGCTAAGATAAGCTATACTGTGCTAAGATGTTGTCAGTTTGGTTTCACACACATTCTTAATGTAACGTTACGTGGTATAATGTTACAACTGGACCCCGCCCCATACTGACGTGATTAGAGATTTGTAACATTACGTGGTATAATGTTACAACTGGACAACAAGCATACTACCCGCTCCAATAAATTCAACTCAATTAGGATCCCTACAATAGTATTTTTCTCTGTTGTAGTTCTTGTAGGCTAAGAAGACACAATAGAAACAATGCTGGACAATATATTTATTACTCAATCCAAT
>CABFVZ010000562.1:274936-320546 GCA_902151445.1 Timema monikensis | reverse complement strand
TGCTGGCGGCCGGGGTTCAATCCTCGGTCCCGGCACAGATTTATCTGATTACCAAACCCTTCCTTCACCTCTGACAAGACATCTTGTGAATGTGGGGAATGCCAGGCCTCCACCGTGGTTCGGATTCCACGTTAAACTGTAGGTCCTTCATTTCATCTCACAATCACCCTAACATTACACATTAGCGTAAGTGTGTATAACCCGAACGGGTAGTAAGACGCGGTGCTAATAATAATAATAATAACTGTATAATATACTCACTTATTAAATATAAAACCTAAATAGATTATTACTTAAATACACGTGAAACAAATTGAAGACAAATCTTCAACACCTCCTTGGTTATTTTCAACAGTCCAGCACTGCGTCTGTTCAACACATAGCCCAAACTGCGTTATGCGCATGCGCAACTTATGATGTTTCAAGATGGAAGATAGAAAATTTGCTCAGCCAGCAAGCTTAGCTTAGCTTTCGGTGTGAACCAACACATTTAAACATTATGGTCTACTATTTTTCTTAACAGTTGGCAAAGAAAATCTTAGATTATCTTAGCTTAGTTTTCAGAGTGAATCAGTCTTTCTTTCTGTGATACCGCGTAGCCACACAACGCGCATCACGTAGGCCTGGACGTGGTGTCCTGCAAGCCAGGCCTTCAAATCTCGCGTCTCTTACAAGTGTATTATTTTACACTGCGTCTCACGACTTGTCGTGGTTATCCGTATAAGTATTAATTACTCATTAATTTGATAGTGACGAAGAAGATTGAATAAGTAATAAGGGTACCCGCATTTTTTATGTGGAGGAAAAATGGAAAGCAATTTAGAAAAAAATCATCCTCAAACCACTCGACTAGGACCAATCTCCCTGTCATCAGCAGTCTAGTCTATTGTGAGGATGATGCCTAAGACCATACAGCCACTGAAGCGGGTAAGTGTAGTCGAACGCTGTTCCCTGCGAACCTTCAAGGTCGTAGAGTGGGTGAGGTCAAGCTGGGACTTACTACACTGTTAACAGCATCACACACGTGGTCAGCCTTGCACTAATTAGTGTGGCGTAAGAGGAGGAGGTTTCTACAGCGGCTGCCAATTACACTCCTGATCGTGAATACACGGCGAGGACTTACCCGTAAAATGTTAGGTTAAGGTTTAGGGCGGGTCACGGATATGTAATTTGTTTGAAAGTTCCGAGGAGTTCATTATTTTAGATCCCCGTGGCAGAAACTCTTGAGAAAAAAAACTACTAGCACAGGGTGACCAGACATCCTCACTTTTCCGGACATATCCTACATTTCAAACTTCTGTCCGGACTTGAAAATACCCTACATTTAGACAAAATAAATAAATTTGTCATTTTTTTTGTGTGTATTTGCTCTCAAAGTGATCTCGCATTCAGAAATCCTGCCATAAGATAGCATTTCAGTTATTACTAGCAGTCTTTGAGCGTTTTCTTTAGAAAACTCGCCACGTCCACATGGTGCTTACGTGCTCACGTTCTATTGGCTGCGTGTATGGTGCCAGGCAACCAATCACAACTTGCATCCTAATTATTCACCGTTCTTTCTGTATATTGCGTTTTCCCCTCTGTTCCTGACGGTGTGTGGTCTGTGGATGGGTCTATCCTATGTTTAAAAATGGCCTAAACGTAAATATCAATTTAGTGATAATTTATCTAGTAAATACAAACCATTTAAACAAGGTGAATATGAATATGAAGAGGAATACCTCATTTGTCCCGCAGGAACGTACGTTTCCGTAGATAATAAAGGTAGGCCATTTAAATAACAACTTTACTAACATTATTTATAAAGAGATTGACTATTTTGTTTGTATACATTTTTCTATGGAGAATGTGTTTTATTAATTTTGAACATATATATTTTAAAATTTCATATATATTTAAATTATTATTTTATGATTACCTATTGAATTTGTTGTCATTATTAATAACTATTTTTACTAAGACTGAGTTTACTTTTTGTAGGGGCACAAGATTTGGAAGTTCATTGCCAGTCCTAGGAATGCAAGGGAAACATTCTACATAAGCACTAAATAGGCTTGGTATTAATGATAAATGTGTAGCATTTGCTGCCGATACTAATAACATACATTTTGGAGGGCTTAAAAATGTTGAAAGAAAAAATATTTTCACTCAGTTAAAGAAATGTGTGAACAAAAATTTAATTGGTGTAGGTTTTCCAGTGATCTTCATAATGCAATTCAACGCGGGTCTGATAGTTTGTAGGTGTATTTAGAGTGCATTGTCATGAAATTGTATAATTATGTTTCTATACATACAGTAAAAACAAAACAATTCAAAGAGTATTGTGAATTTGTCAATGTAAGCTGCAACCAATTACTGTCCCATACTTAAACTAGGTGACTATCTCTGTTTCCAACAATACATACTATACTTGAGATGTATGAAACTTTTAAATCATTTTTTTTTATCTTCCTAGACCTTCTAACATCCTGAAAAGTTTTTTTGTCAATATTAGGTAAGGCATATTTGTGGCACTTAGATTCTCTAATGTCTGTTTTTCACGACAACATCAAGGAGATACAAAAAGAAATAAATTCTATAATTGATGTAATATAAAATGTAACCTCCCAGCTAGAGAACGGGTTGGAATGTTCATTTATTTCACTTAAGACCAAAGAGTTGTTGTCATGTGCTTGGGAAGAAGGATTTGATAGTGAACTATATTGTTTTGTTGAGTAAGTAATGTCTTTGTACAGGGAATGCTATGATTATTTAAAGAAATGGAGTGTCTCATTTGCAGATTTTAAACAGATTGGATTGAAAGGAAAGATGTAAAGGAAATATGTAGAAATGTCTGTAGTGTATTTAAATCAAAGAGAGTTAATGAATTATGATGTGAAATTTTGTGACCAATTATATAATTTAAACATGTATATAGACCACCACATGTAAGACTTTGTAAATTTGTCATATACTGACTGATAAGCTGGTTAAGTATTTTGAGAATAAGAAACATGATGAATGTCATTCAGAACTACCGAATATGGTAAAATATTGTTATTCATTACCATAACACAATACGATTGTTGAGAGGGTGTTTACTTTAATCTCCTGCACAATGGATAAATGACAGAAATAAGTTGGATGTAAATTCAGTAAAGGGTTTATTGTTGGTGAAGTATAATTTTAAGCATATAACTTTTCTAAATTATATAAGTATATTTTAAGCCAATAAGGTATTTTAAAAATATTAGTTCATCAGAAAAATATTTTTAAACGATCAATTAAAAACATTACGTGATTTTGTATAAGTACATTTTGAACTTTTATTTTGTAACGTCCTACATTTTGAGTCTCCTTGTCCTCCTTTTCGTCAAAGGAATCTGGTCAACCTGTACGAGTTGTATTCTTGTACTAGTTTGGTTCAGAACTTAGTACGTTGTTTTTTTGTTACTATTCGGTACGCCACAAAGTTTGTAAACGTCTTCATATTTTGACAGATCTATTCTCCCCCAGTGAGCCATTTTCAATATGTATTGACATAACTTACTTAAGGTGAGAAGGAAGGGAAAGCGAGTTGAGGTCAGTTGGATACTTTTGAAGATTTCCTGACAATAAAAGTGTTTGACCAAAGTAAGATTTTCCTTTTATTTAAAATATTTCATAAAAAAATTCAACTATCCTCATGACCTGGGCCCGAACACTGATAGCATACTATATATTTTTTAGTTCATAACATACAATGGTAATAAGTATATAAACTGTTTATGAGCCACTTTTTGTCCTTTCAGCACCGTGTCTTACTACCCATTCGGGCTTCTGTAATAGTTATGGGCTTAGCATGACGAAGGTTGAATTTAGAGGAAGTTTACCCGCATTTGCGTGGAGAGCATGAACAATTATTTAGGAAAAACCACCCTCAGTACATCCGACCGGGATCGAACCATGCTCTCTCCTTTACCGGCAGTCTATTGCAAGAGTAGTGCCCTAAAGAAGGCGTCCACCTAATAGGGTGATCCCCTTGTTGTATAAATGTAGATTTTATATCTCATTTTTGGTAATTTTGGAATTTTAGGCAATATTTTCTTGGTTTGTTTCATTTTCGTTGGCTAATTTTAAAAGAATATTTGAGTAATTTTTAAGTAACTTTAAGGCATTCATGTTGAATAAGTTTAAATAGTATCGCTATTTTATAAATGCATAAATATTTTCTGCACACATCTGTCTGATTTAGAGGATAATGTAAGCTTATATAGTTGTGAAATGCGCATTCCTTGTGATACACTGCAACTATAGGCTGGAAAGGATTGTGTTGGGAGGGAATAGCTATTATTTCTGAAGCACATAATTGTAAATAAATATTATATATAACAGAATAGTTGTTAAAAGCTTTTTATTGATATGCATTTTTTAGTTTACATTAATTTTGTAGCGTATGTGTTTGAATTGATAGAGTGCATTTATGAACTATTTTTTAAAGTTATTTTTTTGAAAATTTGAACCAGTCTTTAGAATTCTTATGTCATTTTATGAAACACCTTTTGATTTCTGACCTTTACTTTTGTCACTTTCTATATCCCATTTTAAGAAAAATTGTTTACACATAGAAAAAACCCACTGCAGACGCAAACATTAGTAACGATAAAAAAAAAAGGAATGTTGAAGGTATTATTTGACATTAAATGTAACTGCATTTGCGTAGAAGGAGAGTGGGAAACCATATTTGATAAAACACCCTCAATATGTTTGGCCGGAATTCGAACCCTGATGTTTCAGTCACCGGAAATCCAGTCAATGAGAGAGCGACAAATTAGACCTCACAATCACCGATGCAGGTGTTACATATAATTGTTTTGAATAAAGTTTATTGTGGTTAAAAGGCTATGAAATACAGAATAAACGATTTAGATGCAAAGGAAACATAGAAAATTGATTTTCTAATGAAGTTATTTTGTCTTGGTAATATCTTCTTAAGAGTTAATTATGTATTTCAAATCTTTTAATATAAACAGTTTAATACCAAATTTATGTGCGTTATTAGTTTTAAAGATCCATTTCAAATTATGCTTTGGTCAAATTTAATGGAAAAATGAATATCTTCTGCTAAACCTTAACCTAAAGTGAATCCGTATTAGCTTGGAGATAATATGCAGAAACTCTACCAGATAGCCTAATCAAGATTCGAACCTTGACCTCTCCTCCACCGGAAATCTGGAATATTATCAACCTTACGCCTTAAGCCACATTCCCAAAGTTATTGTAGGTGGGCTTTTATCGTTTTGTTTTATTCTTAGTTAGCGTATAACCCGAACAGGGGGTAAGACGTGGTGCTAAATATTATTTACTCTTAGTTGGATTTAAAAAAGACAAGTCGACACAAGGAGAACGACCATTATGATCAGAAGCACAAATAAAATAAAACAGATATGAAAAGGTAAGAAATTTGAGAAAGTATAGTCGAGGAAGAAATTATTATTGAACAAGGCAAGTAGCAAGTGACATAAATAAATACGAGAATAAAAAATTATCTCGTAACTAGTTAACTCCTTACTTCCAGAGGAGGTACACTGAATCTCCCCACCTGCAACAAAGCAATAAAGTTAGTTTAGTCATGTGTATTGACGATTGGATGTGTGCCTGAATTTCCTGCTCTGGGGTTGCACACAATATTAATTTGACCTTCACTAAGCATTACTTATTATTATTATTATTATTAATTATTATTATTATTATTATCATAATTATTAGGTGTTTCCTTTTACGACAGGTCCATTTCTTTTGTCAGTGAACTTAGACCGCTAATGCACCCTGTCTTTTTCCTTCTCCTTCAGCACCCAGAGTTTTATTATTTCCCTCCAATCATCCAATATTTGAACACTCCTTCTTCCTAAGCTCCTCTTTCCCTAAACCTTTCTTTATACGTCTTAGTGCAGAAGACAGTTCTTCCTAAGGATGTGTCCAATCCGGTCTGCTTTGTACCGAAGAATCACATCCAAAATGGTTCTCTTCTCACCCACTCTTCTTAGGTCTTCTTCATTTGTTCCCCTGTTTGTCCACCTGATCTTTTAGAATCTTCTCCAGCATCACATTTCAAAGCTATCCAAGTATTCATTTTCCATCTTCTTAAGAGTCCAAGTTTATGCCCCATACAGTGTAATACTTCAAATGCAGCATGCCATCAGTTTCTTCCCCAGTTCAAAACTCAACTTGCTGGTCAGCAGTAACCTCTTCTTATTGAAAGTTTCAATTGGCATGACGATACTCGACCTTATTTCCTTGGTGCAGTAAGCATCCTTTGTCAAAATACTTTCCAGGTAATTGAGCTGCTCTATGTCTTCCAACCCCTTCTTTTAAATTTTAATTTACAGTGGCTCTTCATTTCTTGAAATCACCATCACTTTTGACTTCTCCATTTTTATTTCCATGCCAAATCTTCTCCATATACCCACCAGCCAGTCCATCATTTCCTACAACTCTTCGTTATTTTTGGCCCGTGTTTGATTCCCTGATGTTTATTCCAAAAGGGGAATGATACCAAAGGTTACCAAGGTCTTGTTGAATGAACTTAAGTTACCGGTAGTTTGAGAGTTTTTATTGGTTCAACACCCTCAGTTTAACTATTACCATCACCTCATCTCTTTGGGACAAGGAAAGATCATCCACGTAAAGGATGTACGATTAATACATTCGAGCATACTCTGGGCAAAGGTAGGTACATTAGTGTTTGCTAATCTTCCTACAAACTGGGCTATTAGTGAGGGATACGTAAATTTGCCATGGCACTTTCAGACAGCTATATGAAGACGTAAAAACTGTTTAAAAACATAATAAAACACTAATTGTTTGTTGCCAAAGTTTATATATATATATATATATAGATAATATATTAACCCTGTGCGAACTTTCAAAATTTCGAATCTAAATTTGAATCTTTTTAAGATTCGGATTCGATTTGAGCTTTCGAGTCTTATTATTAGAGAAATTCATGGAGGATTCGAAATTTCGAATCTAAGTAAATTTCAGATTCGGATTCAATAGGCTTAGTTCAAAATTCAAATCTTTTCATACTTAAGAATAATTTCAGATTTCAATGGTCTCATACAGCAAACCATTATAAAAATAATTTATTTCGTTTATAACCTTTCATAAGTTAGTCATGAGGCTTTGTTTACTTGTTTAACTTAAGATCAATTTCAAAATATTTTCAAAGACTTCCAAGGATATGTTATTTGATTTGGATTTGAAACATTTTCAAAGTAAAATATTCGATTCGGATTTGATTCAAAATTTTATTTTTAGTATGATATTTGATTCGGATTCGATTATAAAGAATTTCTGAGCATGATATTCGATTCGAGCTGGTTTGCCAAGATTCGGATTCGACTCGAAATAGAAAATCATTGATTCGCACAGGCTCATAAGATATATATTTATATAATATTTAATCTTAAAAATCATATAATATAAAGTTTGTATTATATATAATCACTCTAGTGTAGTAAGAATGAGGAAGGTAAAAAATCCTAGCTAACATATAATCGCATTTGTCCGTTTAAGAGTGAAAAATAATTCAGGAAAAATGTGACAACCTCCCCATTACCATCAAATTATATTGGATGAGTTTTACACTTGATCCTCGTGCCCACTCGTGTGCGTAGCTCATATTTATTGGGCGTACCAATTAAAATAATAAAGCTACATTTTCTTTATGACGCGCTTCTTAAACTAACGTGAGTGAGTCCATCATGAAACAGGTTTATTTTATACCCACCATCTACTTGGTAGACTTGCAGCTTTATTTAACACGCCACGTGAGATTCACATTTTATTCTCCCCGTAACAGTATGCAGGATATGGGTAGGTAGTACCTGGTATAGATATTTCCTTTAAACACGTGGTTTCCTGGCATGTGGGGACGAAGTAATAAGATTTCTTTCTTTATCTTGTAACGTGTCAGATACAAGTTGAAGTGTATCAAATCAATTAGCAGTTTCCAGTGTACAGTACATACGGTTGAGGGAGTCAATCACGTGTTAGACTGGTGATGATGGGGGTATTAGTATTCGAATACCAGTCAGGTCTACTGAGGGTGGTTTTCCAGAGAAATCCTGTTAGATTACCTCTAAATTCTTCGTTCCTCATCCGTACCCCAATAGATTAATACATTATCGTGTATGTGTATAAACTAAATATGTAGTAAGTCACGTTAGTTTAAAAAAATAACAGTTTTAATGACGTGAAATGTATGTCATGGTAATGTTGCATTTTTCTGTCATCAGGCTGTACCTGTAAAAGATCTATTACGCTGCCAGTGGTCTCTGATTATATCCAGAAAGGTAACCTGTGGCTACCCCTGGTGTTTAGTGGCGTATTTATTAAAGATATGAGCAAATAATTGACCTAGCATAGTGAGGTCCTGTTTTAACTTGAGCATTTGGCAATTTGTTTGATGGTAAATATGTTTTTTTTTTCAAAATAACAGCCACATTTGTGGACCAATTTTAACGATATTTGTCAAGAAAATCATTTTAGCCTAGACTGAACCACGCATGTAGTCTTATATAGCTTTAAAACCGTTTAGATATTACGGCCACTAAAATTTTATTTTTTATTTTTATATTATAGTTCATTTCAAGTAATTTTTGATTGACATTCTAAGCATTCAATTGAATACCTAGACCCAGGAATATCAAACTTGCGGCCCAATTCATGATTCTGTGTGGCCCACAGACATTTTGCCAACCCAATAAACAATTTGGCCCAACTCGTCTTTTTATAAACGTTGTAGAAATACAAAATTTGAAATTAGGACATTTGCAAACTAATCATTATTTGGTGAAAACTAGAAAGTGAGGTTGGTGTACCACATTTAATTAATTACTCACCAAAGATCGATTATTAAAAATAGTAAAATTGGCCCACCAAATGCGTGAAATATTATTTTGTAAGCACCCAAGTGTGCCTTCGCTCATGAAAAGGACCAAACACCAGGGTGATCACATTTACCGATACGAATTTGTCATTTATATTTTGAACGTGACTTCACTCACGCACTTGATGCTAATATAAAGTTTCAAATTGTCGGTAAAAAAAAAACAAGTCTTAGAAATTCACGTAATCTTAATTTTTATTTTTGTCATCAAAAGGGTTTTAAAATCTAGATCTTTCTATTTAAGGTGGTGACTATATTGAATTTTCGGAAATGCGGCCCCCTCATTATTTTCAATGTTCAATATGGCCCTTATGGTCAAACGAGTTTGACACGCCTGACCTAGAACATAATTTATTTTTTAGTTATGACATTATATATATATATATATTTTAATACTCACGCCTTAAACCACGTCAACAGTGGTCATTCTCTTTAAAATTTAATATAAAGTACTATTTAATGAATTAATAAACTTTTTATTTCTAACTTCATCACCAAGGAAAAATATTGACTTGAAATTCAAGAAGAATTTTTAGGAGCTATTTCAAAGATAAATGTTAATAATGTGTAATGATAAGAAAAGATCTTGTGAATGTGTGGAATGCCAGGTCACCACCGTGGTTCGGATTCCACGTTAAACTGTAGGTCCTTCATTTCATCTCACAATCACCCTACCATTACACATTAGCGTAAGTGCGTATAACCCGAACGGGTAGTAAGACGCGGTGCTAATAATAATAAGAAGAAGAAGAAAAGGAGAGATTTTCATTATGTATTTAGCATTTTTTCTTTCTGCATGCACAGAATTTCTGGCATAATAATGACTTGCTTCAAGCTAACCTAGTTTGAACTATTTTATTTTACACAATCCTAGGGCTCTTATAAGTAATATTTTTTATGTATTTTTATTCAAATATTAATAATTAAAATTATTTTGAACTCTCGTTAGTGTTTTTATCCTTTTTACGTCCACTATAGAAATCCATTTAAACTAAGGGGTACGCGAAATTTGTAAACTTTTTCTAAGCTAAAGGTGTGTGTACAGTAGCCCCATGGCTTCTTTAGTGGTGACTGACAGCTAAAAGCTTTGGAAATTTTCTAGACCAAATTATTTATTCCTACGACGAACCATATGATCTGCAAAAACATGTTTAGCAGCTCTCACTTCTGACGGTCAAAATTTAGGTATATACCTAAATGATGACTGTCAGAAGTCAGCACCAAAGAAGCCATGGGTCTACTGTAGATTTGTGTAGTCTAATATGCAAAAGTATGGCTAATTATGCCTGAAGAAGTCTTTTAATCAAATATACATACACCTACTCCTAAGGTTGTTTTAACCCCGTCTTGTCACCCGTCCGGTTTATGCACATATAATTTTGTTGGTGGGGTAGGGATGAAGAAAGTAGTGTTATAAGAGAATGCACTTACATTTGCGTGGAACTAGAGTGGAACATAATTTAGGAAATAAAAATAGTACGCTAAGCCATGATTTATATCCCAACTGTAAAATGGTTGAAAACCACTTCTCAATGGTGAATAAAATGATATATTTGATTTAGGACTTTTTGGTTTCTCATCTAGTTTTTTGGCCTATGTACGCGGGCTGTTTTCTTACTTAATATAAAACTGAAACCTATACTGGAATAATGACGGTATCTATCACGAGTTAATTGGTATTGTAGCTACAACGAGATTCATGATACGCATTTACATGCTCATGATTTCTTTACTTGTTTTGTGAGTTGTTAATTTTGCCAACTAATATAAGATTCCTTTCAGAAAAGGGTTAGCATATTTATCAGTTAAAAATATAATGCATTTTTTTAAAAGGCTGGCATATTTTTAAAACTATTAACATATCTTTACAATTAATTTATTTAAAACCACTGCTCTAAAACATATGTTTTCAAACCAATTATACTTCGTTTTACTTTTGTTTTGTAGACAAGATAACCACTGTTAAAGTTTCTGATGTAAGACAACCTGTATCACTTCTGCACCTGTGTCTGTACTTAAATTTTGTTGAAAACTATGTATGACCTGCACTACTACCAAATTACAAACCATTTTACAAGATAGCTATTCGTTTTGCTAATATTTGTCATGAAAATTGTCACACACACGGTAATAGTTCACGTGTACTGAATTAAGTTCTGAAAAATCACAAGTGTTTACGGGGTAAGAGAATAGAATTAAACAATAAAAATATTGATAAACCCCCCACTGCCCCAACCACAATCCTCATTAAATCATTATTTCTAAATTTGTCCTTGAAACTAATCAAATTAATTGGAATGTAAAATCGTTTTATTATATTTTTTACTGTGCCCTACCCAATCAGGCTATAAGCATATATGTTAAATACTCTTATAATACCAAATTCTTATCCCATTAATCTTAATTGGGGTAGGTAGCCTATACCCAAATATTTACACAAAATGAGGTAGATAAATCCCCAATTTACAATAAATGGAGCCGGTATAAACGCATATGAATGAAGGGATAATGGGAAAACATTTAATACAAAAACACTTCGTCCCACCAGACCTGGTATCGAACTTCAACCAACATCTCCGTCACCTGCAAATCAGATAAGGCGAGACCAGTGCGATTGTCCTCATGCCCTCCCCGGTGAGATTTTGATACAGTTAATGCTTCTCTATATCTTTGGGGGTGTTAACTGAAATACCGGCCAGAGAAAACCGATCACTCACTCGCCCATCGCTTTGTCGGTCCTAAAATTACACTGAGAAACAGGTTCGCGAATATATCGCTGGGATCTTTTTTTAGACCTGCATTCCGTGGGAGGGAAGACATCCACCTGCTTACTAGACCAAAAAAATACAGAATAAAATATAAGCACAGCCATTTAGCTGTAATGAACTGATCAAGAGTTTTGTGTTAAGACATGGCATGAGCAGATTGTAGACAAGACTGATCGCTGTACCTTGGAAAAAAATATAATACATAACAAGAACAACCATTTAGCTTGTAATGAACTGATCAAGAGAGGATAGAGAAGAAAATAAAGTGGTGGGACCTTTTTTTAAATAAAAAAAAATCTGCGTTGTTACCCGTTCGGGCTGTATGCATTCATGTGAAGGTGGAAATCAACTTAGGCTATGGACACTTCTATATTGTAACATTTGAAAATTAAATTGAAGATACTGAAGTTTAAAAATTACACCCTTACCCAAAGGTCACGGGTTCGATACCCGTGTCCAGGTATCATTTTTCAACTTAATTTAATATGATCGAAAAGTTTAAGCATATAATTACGCTAATTGAGTAGACATAAAGAATTTTTTGAGGTGTATCCACATTTGGGTGTATGGAGAGTGTGAAACATTATTTTAAACACTTTCAGGACACCAGCAAGAATGGGAGTACAGGAAGTACATGAGATAGTAGAGGAAGCAAGGCTGAGATGGTATGGACATGTAATGAGAATGGAAAAGATGAAAATACCAAAGAGAATCATGAAGATGAAGTATGTAGGATAAAGACCTCCAAAAAGAGATGGTATGGCCATATAATGAGAATGGAAAAGATGAAAATACCAAAGAGAATCATGAAGATGAAGTATGTAGGATAAAGATCTCAAAAAAGAGATGGTATGGCCATATAATGAGAATGGAAAAGATGAGAATACCAAAGAGAATCATGAAGATGAAGTATGTAGGATAAAGATCTCAAAAAAGAGATGGTAAGAATAGATAACGTAAAGTGTGCAAGCTAGAGGAGAAGAATTCACGTGGCTAAAGGAGGAAATATGGTGGTAGGATAGAGGAATATGGAGGCATTTTATTAAACGGACACGGCCACGAACTGGAAACAGTTGATGATAGTGATGATAATGAGTACACCCAACCTAGATTAAATCCCAAACCTCCTAGTCACTGACAAACCAAACTAGATGAACTTGGCGTTCTAATGTGAGCTGTGAGGACATGACAGGCCCAGATATAATTCACAGATATAAAAGGCAAGTTGGCTCACTGGGACAATAAAAACACAGTAAAACTTAAGATACCACGCGCTAATGCATTAATAAAGTGCATTATATTTTAAATGGATTCGTGAAAGGAAGTAAAGATACTAAACTCAAACATGACATCCATTAATATGACGCACATTATAAAACATTTGATGACCTGGTGGTCTAGGGGTAAGGAGTCAGACTTCTGTGCTGGGGTACGGGGTTCAATCCTTGGTCCTGGCACAAATTTATCTGATTACCAAACCCTTCCTTCACCTCTGACAAGACATCTTGTGAATGTGGGGAATGCCAGGCCTCCACCATGGTTCGGATTCCACGTTAAACTGTAGGTCCTCCATTTCATCTCACAATCATCTTACCATTACACATTAGCGTAAGTGCGTATAACCCGAACGGGTAGTAAGACGCGGTGATAATAATAATAATAATAATATAAAACATTTACTGTATTTAATTTGTTTCTTACATTTCAATTGCCCTGCATTTGGGCCATTTTTGTATTTTTGAACAAAGTTGGGGATAAAACGAACTGATGGAGCAGTTCAAACAAGCTGCACTGCTTTTAAAAGACGATATAAAACCATATAGCTAATAATATAGAATTACATTCTCATACGAGAAAACAAAAGGATAACTTTCGTAAGAATTATACCTTTACTTCACAGCTAATGTAAGTATTTAGATACAGTCGGTTTAATAAAATAGTATACAATCAAGTGATTTAACTTTGGACATGACCCGCTTCAGTGGTCAAACTGTCTAAGGCGTCACTCTAATGTTCATACTGGCCTGCTGATGACAGGGAGATCGGGGTTCGAATCACGGTCAGGTCTAATGAGGGTGTTTTTTCCTAAATGATTTCCCACTCTTCTTCTACGTAAATGCTGTTAGATTACCTCTAAAACGCTTCCTTCCTCGTTCTTACCACATTAGAATAATTACCATATTTGCATGTAACCTGAACTGGTAGTAAAGTGCAATGATGAAAAACTAGGCTCATGAAAAAGTATTGATACTTTGCTAGTATCGATATTTTCCAATCGCTATTAATATTTTTTCACCCCATAATTTTACCCATAAGAACACTCTGGTGAAGGAATGATAATTTTTTATCACCAGGTAATATTAGAATCAATATAATAAACAAAACTAGGCGGTCAACATAGAGTAGTGAAAACTTACAACAAGGGGAACAAGGTTACTTGCATAGTTTCAAAGGTTTTAAACTAGCACCTATAAATCAGCAATAAGTTAGCTTATTTATCTTAATTCTTATAAAATACAAGGTTGTAAGTAGATAGCCTATTAATCCTATTTATCCTATTAATTCGAATGAAAACTCATATAGCTCTAATTATCCTATATATATATACATACATATATCCTGGGGACTGGGCGACTACCATCATAATGTTACTTGTCCTTATGAGTTCGTCTATATACTGCGATAACGTCAAGACCACTGGTAGGGGCAGTAAACAATATCCCATACACTAGGGATAAATATTTCCCAATTAGGACAGCACTGACAAAATCATAACGTCTCTGAAATGCCCCCTTATCAAAACTTGAAAGAAATGTATACATTAGAACGTGGATACGTTCTTTCGAAGTATCTTAAGGAACCAGTCTAAGTGGTTTTAAATACACACATTCACAAGTTCCTTGAGATATCACGCTTGGACATAGCCTGTATGGTAAATAGGTAAAATAGGGAATGTTCATAAACAAAGAGAATACGAGGCAATAGACTCGGGAAAAGGCCTAATTAGGGCCTGAACTCCTGTACTCCCAATTTACTAATACTGACGTTCCCCGAGTAAAAAGGTAGACTGAGAGTCTCATTTTAGCAAAAATATATCTTTACAATAGCTAGGCTTAGTATACAACAAAACAAGCAACAAGGAGTCGTTAAGCGACTATTAGGTAATGGCTAAGTCATTAGAGCGGTATCCTAAGTTATTTAGCTGTGTCTACACAATATACAGTCAACTTTTCATCCCAATAGCACTAGCCCACTCTCGAGGCGGCACGAAACCGAACAGGTCTAACTAGACCTACAAGGTGTACATTGCCATAACAAACAAGTTTTGTTCGGAGGGAACCAAATGGCACGCAGTTATGCTATAGATATACTTATACATAAATAACTATTAAATATCAATAATAATCTATAAAAAAATATGTAGCTGAGTCGCTAAGCGACGGATTACTACATAGCAAATAAAGTAAACTTCTTGGCTGGGGTAAACTAATCATTGTTAGAATGTGACTAGTAGGTATAATCCCTAGAGGGATTGTAATACTTGTGCGCTAATTAACGGACCCTCTCTCTATGCCATGTAGACATACCACGTAGTTTTCTGGTTGAATTTTCTCCAAGTGGTGGGATGCTACCTGGCGCTGACCCTGGCCACGGCTGAGTCCAACGCAATAGCATCCTGGTCATATGATACCTCTTGTTGCTAGTAGTTTAAACGGAGAAACACAACGCTTTAAATATGTTATACTGAGAAATGAATATCGTTCTGTGTCTATTTTAGGCGATACATCATGTTAAATAGGTTCCCCGATTGACACCCGACTAGGATAGGAAGAGAAGGGGGGTCAACCAATCACGTCTCGGAGCGACAGCGCTCGGAGAGGTGGATGCCTGAAGCGGGTATCGGCGCATGCGCGAAGACCAGCTGATGAGAGAACCAACTCTAGAAATAATTTATTTAAATATTTTTCCATGAGTTACCATTCCTGTAGAGTTGAATGTGGCCCATCAACGACGATCACACAAAACAACCACCACATCAGCTAAGCCATGATGGAAAGTCCAATCCCATCCGCTGTTCTTGCAGAGTTAGTATTTAATTTGTTGGAGGTTGAGATAATTAAGAGTGTGGGTTAAATTCAATTAGCCCAGCACACTAGAATAGGAAACAATAAAAAAGTAAAATTAAAAAGCAGTCAACGTTTTCAAGGTGCAAATATTAAAGTCACTGTATAAACTTGTTAGAGAAATAGGGAAAGGGCTATCAGCACATAGACATAGGGTGGACTTCTCATTTTCTTCCCTCTCTTTCTATTTCGTACACTGGCATCTAAATGTGATAGTGCTTAGACTGCTTAAGCGCCTCAAGTTAAAGATGCAACCTACTTCTCAAAATAGCTTTGAAATCTCCACGTAGGTAACGTCGTTAAATTATTATACTTGTTAATTTTTTTTTTGCTCATTATTTACTCTAGCTAAATATATGTATCTGAGATTTACAAATGAATAGCTGTAAACAAGTACAGTATGAAACAACAGAATATAGAAGCATTTACATGTTTGAATAATTTAAGTCTAGCTTTTAACAATTCTACACATAGTTATATACAAGACCATATAACCTCTACCCGGATCTCTATAGAAATAAACTAAGCTGAAGTTACTAGATACAGCTTCAAGCATTCATAGTATGCCAATATATGTCTTATGCAGCTGTCCCTTGAAAGATTTTAATTCATACAGCTGCAAGATTTTCAAAGTTGGAAAATCTTGCAATTAATGTTTTTATACTCTAAAATTTTCTATCTCTGTCAAACCGACTAAGCTACTGCCTCTACAGCCTAGTTTCCATAGGAAGTGTCTTTTTACCTGGCAGCTAACAAAATTATTATATCTATTTTCGTGTATCCGGACGTCAAGTCACATGATCTAAAGATATTAAGTTTGAGTGAAAAATCAACACCAATAATAACGTAAAAACCCACTTCGATGGCTGCCTGATCTTAGATGCTACTATCTCAGTAGATTAGACTTCCGATGACGGGGAGATCTAGGTCCAATTCTCGGTCGGGTGTACTGATGGAGTGAGGGTGATTATTCAAAAATAGTTTTCCACTCTCTCTCCAAGCAAATGTGGATACACTTCCTATAACTATAGCATTCCTCGTCAAATAATACATATAATTTAACATAACTTCTTTTAGCACCACGTATTAATTAATACCCGTTCGGTTTATACGCTTATGTATTAATTACAATAATGGTTTTCGGGATAAAGAAGGCTATATTTATAGGAAGTGTACTCACATTTTCGTGGAGAGAGAGTGTAAAACCATTTTGGAAAAGTGACCCTCAGTACACTTGATCGAGACTCGAACCTCAATCTCCCAGTCATATGCAGTCTAGCTTTCTTTGAGAGTAGTGCCTTAGACCACAAGGCCACCGAAGCGGGTAACAATATAATTGCATGTGGTACAATATTAGGAGTATATACACGAATGTTTTTGATCTGTTCTTAACAAACCTACCATCTTCGCTCAATATCTCCTCTGGTCATGTAGTGAATAATTTATTGAAAGTATCTCATGTTCACATGTCCGCCATAACAAACAACTGGTTATGGCTACCAGCGATGGATACCGGCTGTTTCAAAACACGCAGCAAACCTTACATACAAACAAGGATTCTAGGAAGATAGATAAGAATTTGTACAAGTTATACTTCCTCGTTTTAAAGTGTTTCACAGTCATTTAATATTCAGAACTATTTCAACAAGCCCTAAGTCAAAGGTGTTAATTTTTAATTGATTGCCTTATGAAAACTTGTAGGCATAAGCCAGCGAAGTTTATCGAACCATAGCACGAAAAAAAAACTATATATAATTACATCACGTTTACAATCAAGCGTTTTTAACGACGCAAATTTAACTAACGACTTAATGACTAAATTTAAGTAGAAAATGCCAATTTATCAAACAGTATGTTTAGAACAATGTTGTATGGGTTAACTCTATACTAAGGGAACAGTTTGTCTCTTATTTTGGGGAAAATTACTTAAATAAGATGAAACGTTCTGGAATTACGGGGTCCCTACGTTTTGCGCCAATTATGTTGTTCTGATATTTTACTGCCGCGATGGACGCCAGTTGAAGAATTATAATTAATAAACACTTATTATTCTTGTTTTGACATGTTTTTTATTTATGAATCTAAGTTTATTTAAGGAGAAAATAGATTATGTCATCGAAATATATATGCGGCCTATTGTATGAGCGCGGACAGGTGTTGCTGGACGCCAAGTGCCCAAGTGAGTTCTGTCAGTACTGGACACCAACTGCCTTTACGTTGCACCATTCTTTGTATATATCCCTTGCTCATGGAAGCTTCGAGAAGGTTTAGTTTAGAAAAACAAAATACAAGACAAAAACATCTCTGTGTTACTAGAAGCTTCGAGAGCCGGAAACTGACTCAAGTTACATTTTAAAATCTCTCTTCGAACCTTCGAGAAGAGGAAGTTATTATTTGAAATATATATATTGTCAACCTGACTCGACTAATGTCACGTGCGTGACGTCACTGATCAGTGGTTTTTGCCTTCTTAGAAGAAGAAGTGCTTTAAGCGCCATTTAATATACTACATAATTTAAATGAAATAAGATACGTTTATAAAATTAGGACGATATTATTGTCAATGCTTTCACATATTCTTTAGGGGCAAATCAATTACATTACAAAGACTCAAAATAATTTTTCCCTGATTTTTTAAGTAAATTAAAGTAACTTGTAAGAAGATACATTTACACGGGTAGATATCACGCCAAGACGCCATCAAAAGTATGTTATAACTTCTCTTCTAAATAAATAAGGTTCCGTCAAAATAATTATATCAGACATAATACATTATTATATAATTACATTTGTTATGGCTGGTTACTTATTCATCAAGGATTGGGAACACATAATTAATTAACACGTGAGAGGTATACTATTACACAGCTAATTATTTTAATAACATAATATGGTACATACACTTGTTTACAAAACCAATAGTTTGTACAGAGCATTATATCTGTTTATGAGTATAATACCATGTTCCTAAGCATTCCTAGACCATGCACAGGTTTTATTTAAACTCTCTATTGAAGCATCAGATAGAACTGAACTAGCAATCAGTTTGTCACCGGATGAACTCCGATTCATGCACCAGCCATTCCTCCCTACCTGGAATGTGCATACCTTTGTTTCAAACACCAGGAATATCATAATAAACAATGTGGCCATCATATACCTTCCAATAATTCCTAGTTACAACTATGAATTTCTGTATTTGTGAATTCTAAATTTTGAATACACTCTGTTGGATATGTTGTTCGCCTTTTGGCTCCCCACACATTAATAGTTTCAGTACGGCTGTTGGTTTATTTCCTTTTTTGAACCGCATCCTATTCCTTTCATTACATACTCCCATATTTTATATGCTTAATCTATTGACGTCCAATAGCAGAAAAAAAAACATGATTATAGAATTAGGTTTAATATGTACCAACTAAATGTCATGCACATTCACTTGCACCAGTCAGCGATTTAAGAATGGCAGTCTCTGAAAATGACAAGAAAGAAATGCCCACTTTAGTTTATATCTACAGTCTTGGACTGATTAATTGAAGTGTTTTTAAATATGTCTTAAGTAATGGTGTACTAATACTGACCTTTAATTTAGGGCTCAATAAATAAAAATACAAATAGCTCTTAAGTACACATTTTAGTGGCCGCATGTTCTAAGGTGTCACTCTTGCAGTAGACTAGACTGTTGTTGATTGGGAGATTGACGTTCGAATCTCGGTTGGGTGTACCAAGGGGGGTTTCCCTAAAATTATTTTCCATTCTTCCTCCATGCAAACGCGGGCAAACTTCTTCTAAATATAAACTTCTTCATCCCTGAAAACCAATAGCGTAATTAGTAGGCCTACATAAACGTATAATATTAATATCCTGAACGAGTAGTAATACGTGATGCTAAAATAATAAAAAAAATGTTCAAATTCGACGTTTTGCTATCAGATAAAAACAGTAACTTGATTAAGATATTTTGTTCATTTGATCATTATTATTGAACTATAATTTTGACTATGGGTAAGCCCCATCAAAACTAAATCAAATTAGAAAGATCAACAGCTGGCTGACGTATTTTTGGTAGCTTCTCCTAAGCTAATTATGGCAATCATAACCATAGTAGGGCAAATTAATAAATCAAAGTAAATTAAATCTTTGAATTAAAATAATACCTAGTCCACAAACTGAGTGTACCAACGAACATAATCCATAGGTGACGCATTATTTATCTAAATCCAATCATATTAAAAGTGAAATGAAGTACTAAATGTTGTTACAGAAACATGTTGGAGAAAAGGGCATCACATTTCACCAAAGCGTGTAAATTAAATACTATGCTTTGTTACAGAAACATATTTAATCATGAGCCTCATGGTTTCCCAAAGAACATCAAGGTTTAGAAAGCTAGGTCACCCAAATTTGTTTATTTTACTTGTTAGGTCACTCCTAAATAGGCAGTGATTTATTAAGTAGTAATTAGTTGGTTTTTTGTGTGAAGTTTCGCGTTTTTCCCCAGGTTTTCCAAATACAAAAAAAATGCACTGTGTTTTCCTATTTCTCCAGGCTTAGGTGCGTAGCATCCTCTGTTTATCCTAGATTAGATAGTAAGCTCTGTTGATGTTTGTAGTGTGTAGTACCATTAATATTATTGTTAGTTATCGCAATTAATATTTAGTATCCGTACTTAATATTTAGCAGATTAAACAAAATAAAATAAATAATAATTTCCAAACCAGTCGTGCGTTACAAGTTGAAGACTTTTGCCGTAAAGGATGGGATTCAAAATAAGCGCCTTGAAAAATGGTGTATAGACAAACTGGCGTTCAGTTATATACACAAGGTTGCATACACACCAGATTGGGGTGTATAGTTTATTTATCTCTATGATTTACGTTTCTAAATTATTTTGATTGGTAAATTGTTTCTGGTAAAATCTTTTGGATATTACATAGCTTATTATATTATTTTGAAAAATTACTTTGTTCTATTTCTTTTTTTACCTTTCTGTAAAGGTGATGACTCAACTTGCTTTAAGGTCCGAGACAAGTCATGTTAAAATAAGATGAAACGTTAGGGACGTATGAATCTTAGTTTTAGTCAATTTTATTAAATACAGAACTCATTGAAAGTGAACACTACTGATTTATCATAGTTTTACAATAGTGAATATTCTGTATGGTAGATTCAATCTAAAAAACATTCAAAACACGCTAAAATTGTAGTTTCATATTTTGAATACAAAATTGTCTTATACAAAAAATTATTACTTATAATGCAGTGCATAAAAATCTACATACCGACCAAGCGGCCACCGTCTGTTGGCGAAAATAGTGCCAAATTCTGCAGACAGAGGGTGTAATGTAGTTGGCACTACCAGACCTCCAGACGATAGCCTCGGTTTTCTAGACCGGATTCGCTACTTTTCATTCTATTATAAAAAATAAACCTTATTAATACCATAGCTAAAATTTTTGAAAAATCTTACCCTACAGTGAAAAAGTAAAAATATAATGGTGTCTGTCTATATGTATTTATTACTGTCCGGAAAATTTTCACTACTTCTCAATTCACTGAATAACCGAGATTTTTCTAAATTGCAGAGGAACCACTCAAGAGTTGCGCCAAATTTCTAAACTTAAAAACTGATAAAAACTAAAAACCATAAAGTTGTCATACATTTAGTCATTTTAATGCGTCGACCTACTATTTGCACTTCAAAAGTAGGGAAAAAATAGAAAAAAAATTACATTGATAAATCCGAATAGAAACTGGTGATTAATATTACAATGGCCGATTTTCTTAGTTTAGTCTGTTTGTTTCACATTCATATAAGTAAAAAAAAAGTTTCTCCGGCAAAGAAAATTTCACAGGCAACGTTCAGACTACCTATTTAATTTAAACTTACATTTGCATGCATATGTGTTCAAACAAATCAATGACTTTTATTTTACTTTACATCCATTAGTGTTTCCAACCTGTAACCTATGTCAATTTTTTATTCAAGCCATATAATTTCCACTACTGGCTTGCTAGGCCGGTCGTATCTACATAACCCTCATAGTCTAACTTAAGACTAGGACAGGCACAACATCCAGTCCCCTGCCTTTAATTCATCATGGTATAAGAGTAAAACCACATTTTACCAATGGTACATTTTTCGACCATGTCGGGAATTAAAACACGGGACCCTTAGCTTAGTAGACAGACATGCTACTGACTGAGCTAAGGTGTCAGATATAAATTAATGACTACTCAATTTAAAAGTCGTCTTGAAAATGAAATAATGTGGGTGGATACAATGAAAGTAAAAATATGTTTTATTAAAAATGTCATATCTTCGCAAGCATATATTTGCCTTCTTTTTGTATTTGGTTCATTGACCGAGCTCAAGAGTCTGTGAGAAACTGTTTTTGATATCTTCTCAGAAGACTTGGCCAGGAAATGCGATAATCATACTCCCTGATGGTTTGATTGTTAAAATTTGACTCTGATAGATGTAAGAAACATACTTATCCTCCATGGCAGAAAGTGGGAAGACTTTAACTAGAGGTAACCTCCACATTCAAGATACGTCTGACATGAACAAGGAATAAAATGTTTGAAGCAGTTTGTATTTGACGTTGAAGGCAGAACCAAATCTTTCTTTAAGATTCGATTGAATGAAGCAACTGAACTGCTAATATGGGATGAATCAACAATGGTTCCAAGCCATTCAATATCTGCAGTCAAACATGTGTTGCAGAAAAGGCTATAATGAGTAATCATTTCCCATTTGGGAGAAAAGTTTTACAACATTAGTGAACTTATAAATGTTGATTGGAAGGAAAAAAGTATAAGAATAATTTACAAGTCAAACGGTGACCTGGTGGTCTAGGGGTAAGGTGTCAGACTTCTATGCTGGCGGCCGGGGTTCAATCCTCGGTCCCGGCAAAGATTTATCTGATTACCAAACCCTTCCTTCACCTCTGACAAGACATCTTGTGAATGTGGGGAATGCCAGGTCTCCACCGTGGTTCGGATTCCACGTTAAACTGTAGGTCCTCCATTTCATCTCACAATCACCCTACCATTACACATTAGCGTAAGTGCGTATAACCCGAACGGGTAGTAAGACGCGGTGCTAATAATAATAATAATAATAATAATACAAGCCAAACAAATCAGTTTATTAATATTCAAACAAGTCAATAGGAAGTACATAGAATTATAGGTAGAAATTATTCAAACCAACCATTGTTTAAACATGAGAATTTAAACGGTTAAATTAATATAAATAATTCGACAAAGGAGCATCAGGTGTGAAACACCTAGGTACACATTATAACCCACACGTATTGGTCATAGGTGTAAAAAGGAAAAGCTTGTAACTCGTTAAAGCAGGACAGTTACCAAGTCTTCAAATAGGATGAAAGGGAGCAACTCTAAGGCAATACAAATAAGTGGTGGTAATCACATATAATTACAAAATTATCATAGATAATTCTACTCCAGTCAACTGACTGTGAGGCCTTCAACTAAAACACATAATTTCAAATATAAAGAATTGAGCCACATAAATTTAGTTCCAGTTTAAGGAGCTACAATGGTGGTAATTAACATGAGCCAACTAGCTTGAGTAAGCTCCATAGAGAGCTAGACATTTCAATGTTATAAGCTCCTAGAAGAGAAACTATTATTTTACAACTAGTAAACGGCGAACTACCAAGAATACAGACACTACATATATTATGGCCAGTCAATTCCTAATTAGTACTGCCTGAGCAATCACTAGTATATTTATTCTTTTACCCTTAAAAGGGGACAATAATACTAGACAAAATAGTGATCATTTTTGACTAACGCTAAAGGCGCCATAAGGGGGCTCTACACAACAGACCAAACCCTGCGGGCCACTACTATGCACAAGTAGCACTTCCACAGGTTTCGCACCGCATAGCAGTACACAGATAGAGACATCAGAGACAAGAGTGTCAGATACAGATTCAATTAGGTCGTGAAACAAATAAATAGATAACCTGGTATCCCCCATTATTTTATTATATTCTTTAAACTAGCCGCAGTATGATCATATAGTCTAAGGAGCCTAATCTTGACCCTAATATTTGCGACTAAGCCTAAGAGACATATAAATATAGTGAATAAAGCTATAAACCATGCCTTATGGGCACAGGAAAACAAGTCAGCAGTACTGACATACAAAAACTACGTCATGTGGACATAAAACTAAAGATCTCAAAGCTCAATAAAGATTACGATATCCTTTATTACTTATAGTATCCACCGTTGCTTCCTCTGCAGTGAGGTGACACAGACTCCTCGACCATAGCAGTCTTCAGTACTTAGTCTTAGCAGATGCTCGTAAATTTCGTCCATTAGTTCCTCTGATGAGTGGTTACAATAGAATAGGTATACGAGAACCGAGGACAAACCTTTTTAGACCAGTGGGACTAATAAAATTTGGCAAGGATGGCTCCAAGTACGAAGAGGGATGATAATCTCCAATAATCACGCAGCCTGACACTAGCGCTTAATGACGGTTGTTGGGAACACCACGAGTGATGCCTCTCTCATTTACTCGTCGTCTGGCCCTGGTGTTAGACGTTTGTATGTTGGTCTTCAAAGTTGAGTTGCCTCGTTCACTGGGGCATTTTGAATATAATTGAGCGTATCCAGCTTGTTATGTCACAGTGAGTCTATATCTGCCGCACATTATTTGAACTTATTAGACCTGGTAGTAATAGTTTTAAACCTATTATAGGGCTTCGTTGAGTGTAAGTATTAGAAAGTATCTAACACGTTACAGTTTTACTGTTGAGTGATGACTTCAGGTAGTGTTTATCCATTTTTCCTCAATCTCACAATACATAAATCTTTCAGACAAGTATTAAAATATATCCTTATCAGTTTAAAATCATCAAGCTAAGCAATAATGTAAGGGGAATCAACAGTAGCTTTCATTATTGGCTAAAGCAATTTAGTGATTTAAAACTGAAAAAATAGAGTTTGAAAGAAAATAGCATAGAAGGGCCAGAAGAAATATTGACACATGTCTCTGTAGCTCACGAAAAATTTGGAAAAGGCTGAGCAACTAATATTTCGAATGGCCATTCTGTGTCCACGAAACGACACAGTTGCACAAATAAATGAGGAAGTATTAAGTATTTTAGAAGAAGAGGTCAATTGCTACATTATTGTGAGCTCAGCTGACTTTAAGGATAAGTATGAAAATGGCAGCTATTCAGTAGAGTTTTTAAACAGTTTGACGCCCTTGGGAACACCACCAAACAAGTTAAACAAAATAGGCAGTATAATAATGATCCTTGGGTACTTAGATACTAACCAGGACCTATGTGATTAAACTGCCAAACATTCACAGGATTGGATAAGTTATAATTCATGTGACCATTTTAACAGGTTTATCTCAAGGGAATTTATGTTTATTACCGAGAATATATTTGTTACCTATAAACCCTGGCATCCCTTTTATTTTAAAATGGAGGCATTTCCCAGTTACTCTTAATTAGTTACAAGGTTACACCTTGAATAGGATTGGAATCTATCTGCCCAAACCCGTTTTCAGTCATGGCCATTAGCACGTAGTCTTTTTGTACAAAATCGTATAGTTAATTTAATAAGAATATAATAACCTTAGCTAATTCTTATTTTATCCACTCTTATGACAAAAATTTAATTTTAAAAACAAAGCGTAACATTACATGAGCTTTTCAATTGAAGGTTAGGTTTTTTGTGGGTTATTAATCAAACTGTCGTATACAGATATAAAAACTAATTTTATATTACCCACCTCTGTGACGTAGTTGGCTAACGCGCTTGTCGTGTAGAGCTCTACTGCTGAGGATGGAGAGATCGAGGTTCGAATCTCGGTCGGGTGAACTGGGGGGGGGGGGTCCTAAATGGTTTTCCACGCAAATGCGGGTTCACTTCCTCTAATTCAACCTTCCCAATTCCTAATCCATTAGCGTAATTAGTACTTAAAGCGTATAACCCGAACGGGTAGTAAGACGCGGTGCTATTATTATTATTTAATTTTATATTAAATTTGGTTAGGAGAATATTTAACATTACTTTGATAAAAATTATAATTACATAAACGTTATAGTTTAAAATACACTAGTAACTTATATTCAGTGCTTTTGATAGTTATGAATTAGAATATATATATATTTATTTATATATATTTATATACATTAAACACCGGGTGTTATTATCTGTTAAGATTACAAGTATATGTACTAATTACGTTAATGTGATAGGGATGAGGAAGGTCGTATAGTAGAAAGGAAGTGTACCCGTATTTGCCATGAGGGAGAGTGGAAAACCATTTAGGGGAAAAATCACCCTTAATCCACCCACCAGAATTTAACCTATAGGGAGTAAACTACGGGCACCCCTCTATAGTGCTCGCCCTGGTCGCTCACACCTTAGTGGAGAAGCGCGAATTATTCCCACGGGCGGAAGGAGTCGGCTGAGACGTGGTCATGGAAGAGAGAGTGGCTGAAAGCTGTGCGATTGTTCAATCTTTGGTGTATTCCTTGCCCTAAAATATTGTTCACGTACTGTACTTCAAACTTTGAAGAAAGAACGTAAGAAAAGGTTATGATGTGTTAGAAAGTGGATATTGCAACGCCGAGTTTCGGGAGACTTCATATATTTTTAGGAAAAGAACTTAACTGTCGTTTTTCCGGTGACTTCAAAAATCTAGTGCGAATGACAGAACCACAGTTCTCATACTTGTTGGAGGGCGTTAAGCCCAACACAAATATGAGGAAAACATTTAATGCCCAAATAATGTACTTTGTAAAGTTTTCTAGCTGGCAGATATGTTCATTCATAAAGTAAATTGGGGTAGAGCTGTAAATAAAATTATTTATTATGTTACTGGATTCATCCACCTTTATATTGCCATCCATGGTGTTGTTGTTGGCGTTATGGTCTAAGAAAGTCCATGCCATGCGCTGATTTAATACTGTATTAAAAAAAATTACAAGCTAAATAGTTTACTGCTTCGGTAACTATAAACGCGCAAGCGTTCGGCTATAATTGAAGGTTATAATAATTATTACACTAACAACTATATACAAGAAACCTTTTGATCCACATCTTATAAAGGCAATTAATTAATAAATTAATTCGACTTCAAGTTTAATCATCACCACAATAAAAATACAGCTCGTGTGTTTGGAAACCATCTTAGTTCTCAATAACACTTATTGGCCCGAGGATGTTTGTGGCACATTCATTGGCCAAACAGGTTGACGATGACGTCACTTCCTGACGATTGTACGCTATAAACTGCAATCCGTCTAGGATAAAATGAGAGCTGTAACACAAACATCTATACAACCTAATTTTTTCGAATGGACATATTTGACACCTAGAAAGATTCTAGATCTACTTTCACGCTGCACGGCACCTTATACCAATCTATAGTGTGTGTGCCTACTGAGATATGTTATTTATTTTATTTATTCGAGGTATTTAACGTGCACTTTCTGAACCGACTGATTCTATCAGCACATGAAAATGTCTATGAGCGAGAGCTAAAGGTCTACAAATTTTGCCGCGAAAGGTATTTTCACAAAACATCCATCGTTCTTTTACATGCCACAATTGATATGAGACTGACTGACGACTTTACGTCCCCTACGAAGGAAGTTGTGCTACGGATTTGTATAGCTCAGTAAAAATCCATCGACCCTATCTGGGTTTGAACCCACAAACATAGGGTCCTGAGGTGAGTACCAATTAGATATAGGTCCGGGTTTGATTCCCAGCATTGTTGAAAGATTTAACATTGGTGAAATGTGGATTTACCCTTTGAAATTGATTAATTATGGCTGGGGGCTGGGTTTTGTTTCCGTTCTAAGCCGATATAATCAATCTGTTAAGCAAGTACACGTTAAATTATATATATTATGTAAAAATATATATATATATATATATCATATATCTGTATGTCAAATTATGTTACTGTTATTTTTGATAGATATTATAAGTATCTATAAGATTAGCACATTAATAAACCGTAAGCTATGTGTAACCCCACCCCCCCTCCCCAATACTTTCATCAGGGGGTTCCAACTTTGAACGTCACTATCAAAGGTGAACTTGTTACATACATTACAAATCCTTGGTATGCGTGTTAACCGGTACGTAATTTATTTTACTATTTAGAGAAAGGGAGTTTTGAGTTTAATTTTCTTCAGAGAATCGAACCAGTAGTCTTAAGCAGACACTTTACTTACAGAACCAAGATGTAATAGCCTATTTCCACGAGCGTATATAGCAGCACTGCTAACGCCCGTAGCAGAGCTGCTGTCACGCTGTCAATATTAAACTCATGTTTTCTTCTAAGATTTCAGTAATAAAATCATATATTTGGTCATTTTGGACCCCCCTTTTTCCCTCCCTCTAACAAGAATAAATATGATTTTTTATGCATTCTATAAATTGCTGGTAGTTAGACTGGTATACTTGTATATAAATGGTGCGAAATAATTCACAATAATTTGCAATAAACATTGTTGTACATTAAATCTAAATTTATTATATTAAACTGGTAAAATTTAAAAATTTATAGAATTATAATATATTTTTTAATTTACTCGCGATTCACCCTCCCCCATTCTTTCTTGTCTTTCTCTGTATTAGGTAAACATTGTTAGGACCTCCCCTCTCCCCTAAAGTATTTACGTAATACTTGAATAATGATTCCCGTTTTTTTTTATTTTTTTTCCTTATGTCCTTGTTCAGATGACTTTAAATCCCAAACGGCTGCATCTCTATCTCACTAATAAAAATTTCCCCTTCTAAGCTCTCAAAGGATTGTTGGGATGACATTTTTCAGTAGCTAATGAATAATATTCTAATTGTTAGCCTGGCACAACAGCACTTGGTTCTGTTTTGAAAGATTTGCGCGTGTTTCTGCCACCCGTGGAAACAGGACCATTTAATTTAATGTTTCTACACTGGCAGCGCTGCTAGGAAACGCCGCGGCTAGTCGCGAGGACGGGCGATCGTGCGCGGCAGCAGCGTTGCTCATTCAACCGCGCACTCTCGTGGAAAAACAACCATTTAAAACAAGGTATCGTCAAGCAGAGCTGCCAATAGTAGCACTACTAAATACACTCGTGGAAATGAGCTCTAAGGAGATAGAAACTGCAGCAAATGTCTACAGCTTGTAGACGGCAGGGAAGCGTGTGTGCATGAGCGAACAAATTCTAGGATAATAGTAGCTGACAGTTATGTTGGAGAGTAATTACTGGCCGTGATCTATATTGTATGTTCATAAACATCTCAACCAAGCTATAAGGAGGAAAGGGCATCCATGGTTGTAAGGGTGGTGGATGACAACTAGGAAAGGTTACATTCGCCAAACCATATGATCTGCAAGTTGTGTTGGCTTTACTATTGGCAGCCAGAACTTTTAAACAAACAATAATATGTTTTTATTATTTAACATTTTTATAATTGAAACACAAACTTATGAAAATAACCGTTTGTATGTTCCTTTTTATTTATCTTTTAAGAGGCTTACGTGGTTTATTTAAAAATGCTTTTCAAACGAGAGCTTATAAAATGCGGCGTGATCTTCTGGAATCAAGATGATGAACCAGCTGAAAAAGGGGGGTTGATGACTTCATATAAACCATCTTGTCGGTTGTAGTTATGTGCTGTATACAAAATAAAAACTTTTCATTTCTAAACTAATATTCTGTATGGTTCTTTCTCTAAGTTGTAAGAAATATTTATTCATTTTGGTAGCTAGTTATAACAAGATACAAGTATGAAGATATTATTATTAGCACCGGTTCTTACTACCCGTTCGGTTTATATGCACTTACGCTAATGTGTAATGGTAGGGTGGTTGTGAGATGAAATGGAGGACCTACAGTTTAACGTGGAATGCGAACCACGGTGGAGGCCTGACATTCCACACATTAACAAGTTGTGATTAATACACGTCTTGTCAGAGGTGAAGGGAGGGTTTGGTAATCAGATAAATGTGCTGGGACCGAGGATTGAACCCCGGACCCTCAGCACAGAAGTCCGACACCTTACCCCTAGACCGCCAGGTCACCTATGAAGATATTAATTCTTAATTTATTATGGTCAAGTACCATAATATCGCTTGTTGCCACAACAGCAAAACAAAAAGCATAGATGATTTATTTATATTTTTTCTTTCGATAAGTTACTAAAACCACAATTGTACAGTGATCTTTAGGGATGTATTATTATAATCGTTTGAGAGATATTAAGGCGGGGTGCTAGTGGGCGCGAGTTTAGTGCATTAATTTTGCAGTTTTTATAGTACAAACATTTGTTGGCCAAAATAGATCAAATATTTCTTCTATAGAAACATAGAGTTTGGTTTTCTGCAAATGCTAGTCTCAACAGTTGTTGAATATCTGTCATGAGCATGGTTACCATGCTCATGACAGATATTCAACAACTGTTGAGACTAGCATTTGCAGAAAACCAAACTCTATGTTTCTATAGAAGAAATATTTGATTTATTTGGACCAAAAGATGTTTGTGCTATAAAAACTGCAAAAATACTGTCCTAAACTCGCGCTCACTAGCACTCCACCTTAATATATTGATAATATAGTGTCACTAAGCCAACAACCAGCTTCAGTGGCCTCATGGTCTAACGCGCTAAGCTAGCAGTAGATTGGACTGCCGATGACGGAGAAAACAATGTTCAAATTTCGGTTGGGTGTACCAAGGGTGGATTTTCCAAAATTGTTTTACATTCCGCCTTCACGCAAATGAGAGTACACTTCCTCTAAATATAGACTCCCAAATCCCTAAAACCGTTGGCGTAATTAGTGCATTAGCTTATAACACGAAAGGGTGGTAAGAAGTGGTGCTAAAAAAATATTAAAATAATTATGTCCAAATAGGTTGACATTAGTCACTTTCAACCAATGTTTGCGATGAAGAACCTTCTTTTTGCTCTCACCTAACACCCTTCCAACCATGGATGACCGGCGTTTTTCTCTTCTATGTGACAATATGAAGAAGCCGTAAAGTTAGTGGTAAACTTTTTTTCCCTACAGTAACAGATGAGTATATTTCATACCAACATAAATAAATAAACTTTGTGCGTTAAAGTTCAAACAATCAATAATACAGCAACCCGCGTTGGTGAGCACACGGTCTAAATATCGGGCTCAGTTAGTCTGTTCTGCCGGTGACAGGGAGGTCAAGGTTCGATTCCCTGCCAGGTTTACTGAGGGTGGTTTTCCCTACCATCCCTTATCGCAAAAATGGGTACTTTTCTTCTAAATGCTACCGTACTCGGCCCTACCATATTAACGCGAGGAAAAAATATGCGTACAGTCCAAATAGATAGTAAGAGTTAGGGGAGTGGGGGTGGGAAATAAATACATATATATTTTTAACATAGCGTCATACTACTCGTTCTGGTTATACGCATAAGTACTCGTTAAACTAATATGTTAGGGCTGAGGAAAGTTTAATGTAGAGGAAGTTTACCCTCATTTGTATGGGGAGGGGGAGAGGGAGGGAGGGGGTAGTATAGAATGGAAAACCATTTATGGAAAACCATCTTTAGTATGACCGACCTGGATTCTAACCCCGGTCCCCCCATCATTGGCATTGCAAGAGTGACGCCTTAGATCATGTGGCCATCGAAGATAATGAATCATAATAATACAAGACTTGTTGATAAATGAAACCTTATCTTCTAACTGTCTACAACACACTGTTGCAGTATAATTTATATAGTAGGATAGTTAGTAGGAAGAGGGACTATCTGCCAGGGGTTTCTCTAGCAAATAGGAGGAGCACCATCACCGATAGGACGTATCTCCAGGTGGCGGATAGGGGAACGCTCGTCACTACTGGAGAGTGGCTGGTGCTTATTGGAAACGGTGAGTACTGGGAGTGCCAGGGGTGGAGGGTACCGGGGGAATAAAATACTCGAGGCCGACCGACTGGTGCCAACGACATTAAATAGGAGAAAAAAAACAACAAAGAACTAGCTTAAGTATTAAATAATAGGAGCTAATAACAGATTGGTTAAGTAAGGAACATTATTAATGTAATAAACAGATTTAGAAAACCTTAAACGGTGGAATTTTAGGACTCGGTTTATATATTATTTAATATAGCCAGGGCTAAAAAAATAAACCTTTGCTAAGTTTGCACAAACTACATTCACGCCCTCTATCCCTCCCTTCCTCCTCTCTTGAACATCGTTCATTTCCGTGGTCAGCCACCCAGAGACCAGATACCTTTATAACCAGGTTTGAGTTATGATCTGGTTCTTATTCCACCGCACGGAAGTACTTCATCAGCTGCTAGTATGATAAATATCTATAAGTTGGTTCTCGTTGTCTCTGGCCTTTCCTAACTGTTCAAAATATACTCAAAAAATTTTTTTTTTTTCTTCAGCATCGCAAATATGTTTGGACGATTTTACAATTAAGGTCGTTCACATAATATTTTCTCCAAAGTGTCTTTAAAAAAAAATTAAACTGACAGAAAAAAAGGTCGAAGCTATTGGGAAAAGACTTTAACAATTATTATTTATACATAAACATGATATAATAGGAAAGGAGCAAAGGAGAACGGCTTCAAATACATGTAATATGTGTTTACAGAATAATCAAGTTTCCTTCTATCGTAGCCATTTCGTTAAAGAAGTCAGACTATAGACGTGCACCATAGAAAGAAACTTTTATGAACACGTTTCACATTACGGAATTCACCTAGCTTAGATAGGTAATAGGTAATAAAGCTCTAACCATGCGCCGCGCCGTGTTACAGTTTTCTTTAAACAACTTTATATAACAGTGACCCGCTTCAGTGGCCCAATTGTCTAAGTTGTCACTCTCGCGTTTGACTGACCTGCTGAGGAGATTGGGGTTTGAATCTCATTCGCGTCTAATGAGGGTGGTTTTTCCTTAAACTGTTTTACCCTCTCCTTATAAGCAAATGCTTGTGAATTACCTCTTAAATGTTTGCTTCCTCATCCCTCTCCATTAGAGTAATTATAATATATGCGCATTGTGATGAAAATATCTTAGTTTTACACACACTACTATAAATGCTTAGTTTTTATGAGATTACTTGGTTGTCAAAGCAACTTGAAAAATTATGACTTGCACTGGTAAATGGACAGCGACAATACTTAGGGGGAAAACATAAATAAACACTTCAATATTAATGCGGTAAATGTATGAAGGTAAACATGAAATAAATAATACTATTTTATATATTTGTTATATTATTCATGTTTAGCTTGACATCAGCTGCCTGTGGAGATCCGATAACTACAGTTCTAAGGTAACATAAATATACTTGAAATGTAAAAATATAAAGATGTGTCAATTTGTTTATATTAATTTCAAATCCGGGGAAAATATTCACTTATCAATATTAAGAGAAACTTTTTTAAAATATACTAAGTGCAAATAAATAAAAGTAAATTTGGTTTTCAAGTAGACCAAAATATATCATGTTCATAATTATTTAAATTAAATTATTAAGATTAAAAACTATATTATTGAGACTTTAAGAAGAAAAAAAAAGTTTAACAATGGCTAAAATCATGACCATGAAAGTTGACAAAAGTGAAATAATTAAAAATATAAACTTGTTGATATCATTATTTAGAAAATTAGCTTTTATTTTGGTAGTTCAGTTTTTATATATATTATTACGAAAATAAAATCGATATAAGATATAAACTTTTCTTTTTATATCGACACATCACGGGATTCGAAGCTCATGGCATTTAAATGTCAACAAGACATTGTTTGATCCATATTTTCTCTCTCACGCGCTAGTTCTGCTTATTGTTAATAGGGGAGCCAGCTTGAACACAGCTACCGTACGCGAAACATTGTTTGTAAATATTATCCATCTCAAAGAAAATATAAAAAATTAGCTAACTCACACTGTTAAGTGTCCAATACATTACCTCCCATCGTTTAAACATAGATTTCTATGTCCTCTTAGATTTGTGGAACGGTCAGATGCCGTGTTAGTTTCTATTAAATAAATGTTATGGGAATACGGCATTCTTGGCTAACTTTCCAAGATTCATGTAATCGTATTTGAATAATATCTACACTTAAACATACTAGAAAGCTATTAAATAGCCAGGAGTGAGGTATGTTATGTCATAGTATAACCAAATCAGGTAGTAGGGCGCTGTGATATAAAATAAAATATATTATGTTTAAAAGTGTATTTTTATATTTTTAAATACAATAAATCGCAAATACATATACTTAAAAACAAATAAATTACTAATTTAATCACAATTTCCCAATTGTTAAATGAAGGATGTACAGTACAAAACCACAATTAGATAAGTTTTATGGTTCGAAAGTAAATTTGTATATAATTTATCGGTTGATTGGTCATGAGATAGGCTCTTTTGAAAATAAATGGTACACCATAATCGCAAAAACTTTCTCAGATTGTGTATTATGGTTTCGAAGACAATTATCAAAAATAGGTTTTGAGTAAACAACCCTTACGTATGTTCCTCATAAAAACAAAAACATACTTCTTGTTAATCACAATAATCACTCTTTACCCTTATGAAAATGTATACAAAACACTATTTTAAAAAACTATTGAAATATTTCAATGGGTAAATTTGGACAAATACTATTAGTCAAAACTTTAGTAATTTACTATTGAAAAATACTTTAGAATTATACTATTGGGAAAAACTATAGAAATTTACCTCAAATACTATATTCACCTAATTTAATAGAATATTAAAAATATTGTATATTTCTGAGCAAAATATTAGTTTTTATTTCTACTCTTGACAATTTAATAGTTATTATAAACTATTACTAAATTTTAATGGTATTCAAAAACAATAAAATGTCAAGTCTTTTTAAATAGTATTAATTCATAACAAATAATCGAAAATACTATTAAAACTTGATAGTTACTTCAAAACTAAGTAGTAATACTAAAATACTATTAAAGCCTAATAGTAATTTTAAAATACTATTAAAACTTAATAGTAATTTTAAAATACTATTAAAACTGTATAGTTATTCTAGAGTATGATTGAAATTCAATAGTAACTCTAAAATACTATTAAAATACAAAAGTATTTATAAAATACTATTAAAATCCAAGAGTGATTTTAAAATACTATTAAAGTTCAATAGTAATCACAAAATATTATTAAAATCCAATATTAATTTCTAAAACACTATTATAATACAATAGTAATTCTAAAATAATATTAAAATTCAATAGTATTCCGAAAATACTATTGGTTTTCAATAGTTAATTTTCATAAGGGTATATACACATTCAAAACCAAATTGTTCAAATATTTAGCAAAATTCAAATTTCAAAAATAGATTACTTAGATTAACATAAAATTATTTATTTGTAAAAAAAAAAATCTTATTTATCATGAAAAACTATTTCCAGATTCCCATTTTAAATTCGATCTTTAAGGTCAATTTCCAAAAAATTCAAATTTTCTACTGTTGAAAGTAAACCACCACTAGATTAAATTATTATAAGTAAATAAAAATACCTTATTATTGATTATATAAAATAATCCCACCATACAAATTTTGAACCAAATCTTTAGAAATACTTTAAAAAAAAGTCGATGTACTATTGTCAGCATAAAATCCTCCCGTGTCGAAGGTGGTCGCGTTATCTGATAGCTCGCGATCTTAGTTGATCACACATATGTAGCTGAGTATTTCCACTCATCCATCACAGACTCTGTCTTAAAGTATGAGTGAGGACTGACTGATCACGGGATGAGTCCTGGATATCTCATTGGTTAGAGCAGTGGAGTACTAAACCAAAGGTCCCGGATTTGATTCCCATTTCCAGGTTTCATTTTTCAAATAATAATAATTTTTCAATTTAAAAGAGATTATATTTATATGTGGTTATAGCCGTAATCAAAAATATAATAGCTTGGCTATTAAATTTATTTTCAAAATATTCGGAATTTCAAAAAATTTCTCATCATTATACTACCCATCAACGAATTGTTGCCCAAAAACCATTCATACAGTGCTATTTTTCATGTTAAACGAATCCTATATATGCATTTTAAACAAAATCATTAGAGTCTTTTTCGAAAATTTTAAGTCAAAAAGATTACTCAGCAGCAAACTACCCTTAATTGAAGGGCAACGATAAAAAATAATCATATAGTACTATATCCTTATTAAATCTAAATATCGAGTTTGAATAAAATCCAAAAGATCATTTTGGATCCGTGGCAAGAGACAGATAGACAGAAATACATGTGGTCAGACAGAATGGTAAAATGAACTTTTTTATGTTAATGTTCACACAAAACGTCAAAATTCGTCATAATATCGAGATAAATTTTTTCACAATCACAATACTTTCTCTTGTTATGAGAAAGTAAAACTAGATGTGGAGAGACCAACATTTATAAACAGAACTCTCTTATAGATGTAATAATTGACACAATCTTTATTATTATTATTATTATTATTAGCACCGCGTCTTACTACCCGTTCGGGTTATACGCACTTACGCTAATGTGTAATGGTAGGGTGATTGTGAGATGAAATGAAGGACCTACAGTTTAACGTGGAATCCGAACCACGGTGGAGGCCTGGCATTCCCCACATTCACAAGATGTCTTGTCAGAGGTGAAGGAAGGGTTTGGTAATCAGATAAATCTTTGCCGGGACCGAGGATTGAACCCCGGCCGCCAGCATAGAAGTCTGACACCTTACCCCTAGACCACCAGGTCACCCCACAATCTTTAAAAAGTGAACGTGGAGACCATATGACTTTTAATACTTTTTATACATTGTGTTGCCTACTTTTTTTTAGCACAATTTATTTCTAACCATTCGGGTTATACTTTAACCTAACTTTGATGGCACCGGTGTCCTCATGGTATAAGATATCAAGCTCATAATCTATGTGTTTTTGTGAAGGGAAATCTAGGTTCGAATCTCAGCCGAGTGTATCGGAAGTTGTGGTTTATAACTGTCATTTTCTCACAATTGCTACCTTTATACAGAAGTTGGTTCACTTTCACCAGTGGCCGCTCGTAGCTAAAATTAGTGGGGGTGCTGCTCCAGAAAATGTTTAGCCTTTGTTTTAAAATTGTGTAAAATGAAAAAAACATGTATGAAAAAATTATTCAGGAACTTGATAAAATCTTAACAAAAAAAAATAAATTTGTACTTGCTTTAACTTAAATTGTTACAGTTCAAGCTTGATCTATTAATTTAAAAATTAAATCCATTCTTCTTGTTTTAAATTGCGCAAAAAGTTCAATAATTTTCTCCTTGATCTCTGGATGACAATTGAAGAAATTTTTCTCCATTGAAAGTACTGCAAGCGCATTTAGTCTTTCATTTAAATAAAATAACCGAAAAAAATGAATCAAATAGATTAGCTGGAAACAGAATAATAATCTAATTCTACACTCTTATCACTTTATCACATTCAAGAATATGGTACACGGTTTTTAAGCACAACACACGCTGAGTTAAAAAAAACTTCCTTCCACCATCACGCCAGACCCAGCACTGTAAGAGAAACAGTGCTCTCTCTACCTGGCAGTCCTGCCTTCATCCCCACTCTCCTCCTATGTGGCCATGCGTACAACAGTCAAACACCACGTCGTTGGCAATGTGAAACGCACAGTTACATACCAAGATTTTTGTATCTTTTTCATAAACTGGGGATGGCTACTAAAGTACTAACATTAAGCTTAAGGAATATATATATTGTACTACAAAAATAAAGAAATAAATAAAGAAAAAAGGACTCATTATATTAAATATTATCGATAATATCAAGTGGAAATAGGGGGTGCTGCAGTTACGCAGTGCCTATACACGAGCCGCCACTGACTTTCACATAGAAATCCTACTCAAATAGACTATACATTTGGTGTTATAACTTAAAGATAAAACTTTTGGACTTAATCCTACTTCAAATTTAAAAAAACAACTTTTGGCTATTAGTTCATTAGATTTCCGAGCATAGAAAACCACTGATTTTCTGTCTTCTGAATATTTAGTTAATTCCTCGACCTTGGCTCGAACACACAATCCCACAGAGAAGGAAAGCTACGCCATGACAGTACATATTATATTAGGTTTAATCTAAGAAGAGTTAAAGCTCATGAGTTAAGGCGGGATTGTAGGGGACGTGAGAAATGGTGAGTGTTTTCGCAGTTCTTATAACAAAACTTTTTTTTTTGGCCAACATAAAAAAAATTGCTAGTGTAGAAACATATGGTTTAATTTTCTTATTATGGTGATATCAACAGTTGTTGAATATCTGTCATGAGCATAGTGGCATTGGAATACAAATTTTTTTTTAATGAAAATGGCAAGTTATCATTAAATTCTAGGACACCCTTGAACTGTTGATATCGCCATGTGAAGAAAATTAAAATAAATGTTTCTACTATAGAAATATTTTATTTATTTTGACAAAAAAAAAGTGTTTATACAAAAACTTTAAAAACATTTTCCTTTTATCACTTCCCCTACACTACCAACTTAAAGGGGCTGGAACATTGAGACACTTTGCAGGAACCCAAAAATCCAGCGTTATTCAAGAAATTCTTTGCTATTCTAAATACTGTTATAAGCAAAAATGTTAGAAAAGGTTATAACATCTGCTTATGGAATTAAAATCCTCACTTTTTAAGTATTTATTATAGAAGTGTTTTTTTTTAATTCTGAATATGTGAAAGAAACTAGTCTCCAACAACACTTCACAAGAAATGTCGCAAGTCTGAGATCAACGTAAATAGCTTGACACATAAATCTATTCTTTCTCATACGAATAAAGTGGTTTTTTCCAATGTCACAACAAAAGATTCTAAGATAAGTTGAGGATTATCTTAGAGTATTTGAATTTTCAAAACTGCCATTAATATGAGAAATTTCTTACTGTTACGATATTTCCTTTCGAATAGACCAGAGTTTTTGAGATTGCCACCTCATCTATAGACGCTAGATGCAAATGTTTAGCTATAGATAGAGGAACATTAAATAACCAAAGCTATAATCATATAATGTAATTCAATAAACCCCCTAGATTTGTAGCAATATTTTATGTTTACTTCATAATCACATGATATTAATTATAGTTACAATGGGGATGATTGTGTAGTTTCTAATATAAAGTCTGTATCTAAACACTCACCTCCAAAGCCAGTGGATTTAATTTAAACATTTAAAATGCAAAAAAATATGAGCTAACCTGTAACACAATATTTTCCCAATTGTTTGCATTCTACTTGTCTTACTACCCATCCACGACTATCCACATAGTTACACTAAAACGGGTTGGGATGGAGGAAGATAGAATTTTAGATGGAGTGCATCTTTATTTGCGTTCAAAGGGAAAATATTTAAGGAAAATACAACTTAGCGAACCCAGTCTAGATTAGAGTCCCCCGACCTCTCCTTCAAAAGAAAATCAGACAACATTAGTTAAACCAAAGACATTTTCAAACACACTCATCTCCTTGTACGAAAAAAAAAGAAATGTTTATGCCATTTTTAAAGAAATAAACATGAATAATTTAAAAGCATAACTTGCCAGCCTTCATCATTATAGGTATAATTTAGTAATTTTTTTATATTGGGAATGTCATAGACGAGGTAATAGACATATAATAGGCCTACTTCCTGTTTGTGTAACTCTTGAGGGCACAGTTTATGAATGCTGATTGTGCCGCATTGCTGCCTGTACTAGCTAGTTTTATGAGGCGGACTCATTTTAGAGACTTTTTTTTTAAGCTACTTTACACAGCACGAGACCAATTGGGGTTTTTATACATCATCTGCCGTTGGCAGTTCCGCTTAGTGGTGTGTTTGAAACTGATTAAAAAAAAACAATGAAAAAAAATGGATGCAACGATTTATAGAACAATAAATGGCGTCTCTAGGGGAATGAAGAGATCATATAATAAACGCTACTGTTCACTTAATCGCGGTTTAAATAAATGATCCCGCAAACATCTTGTTTGTCTCGAATTATGGCATGTTGTTAGTTACGATATTAATAGTTCAATTCGAAACGCCAACATAAATATGATAGGCAAGGTTATTTTTGTGCAGAGGATACGGGAAGTCAAGATTTGCTTCGAATCCCGGTTGAGTGCACTTGAGCGAGGTGTAAGGGGGGTTGTTACATGTGGGTTTTCCGTTCTACTTCCAGATAAGCTCTGATTACCTTCCTTAAAGTTCTTTGTTCAAGTCTTGTGTCCTTAAAATCAATCCGATTTTCAAATAGCTTGAAAGGATAGTAACAGTAATATCATTATAGAATCTTAAATAATTTTGAAAATTATATACCGATTTTTTTACAGCTAATAATTTATTATTGAGGTAGCAAGTGATTAACCCATATCTGTAAATTGCGTATGTGAGAACTTATATTTTGTTTCCCCTTAAATCCTTACAAAACTTGGTATAGATCGATAGAATCAACATGAATAGAAATGAACTGAGGAACAAAGATAAAATTGATGTTTTGTATAGCAAATGTTCTTTAAAAATTATATTGTAACATTGTTATTTTAATAATAATATATTACATGTGCGTGTATTTGTGTGTGTAGGAAAGATTATAACTATAAGCCAGTTTGGCTCAGATTTGATCCCATTGTAAAGGAAATCAAGCAACGTTTGGTTTAGATATATCTTGATAAATAACACAAACCAATAATTAACGAATGGTTAGAGGGGTTAAATACAAATAAAGAATATCAGAGATGGTTCAATCCTCGGTCCCGGCACAGATTTATCTGATTGCCAAACCTTTCCTGACAAGACGTGTATTAATCACAACTTGTGAATGTGTGGAATGCCAGGCCTCCACCGTGGTTCGGATCCCACGTTAAACTGTAGGTTCTCCATTTCATTTCATAATAACCCTACCATTACACATTAGCGTAAGTACGTATAGCCCGAACGGGTAGTAAGACGTGGGGCTAATAATAATAATATACTAAAAATAATAATATGAGAGTTCTGTTTAAGTGTATGCTTTAGTTTTAGTCAACTAGAGTAAGATTCTGATAAGGAGGAACTTTTTGAAAATATAAACAGGCTGCTTCGTGGTCAACATTTATAGTGTTTTGCTATATTATTGGTGTTTTATATCTATTGAAATTATNTATATGTTGGACGCAAAACCCGAAAACGGCCAATGGACGGATTTTTTGCTCAATTCTAGGATTGAAAGCTATAGAATCATCAAAACCCAAAACCATATTCAATTTAGGGCTTTTTCCGTCTCAAAACAGTCAAACCTAGGTATGAGCAAATACTAAACGACCAAATTTGAGAATACAGTCATTAGGTTAGATTAGGCTAGGTTAGGCTTGGTTAGGTTTAAAAAACAAATTGGGTCTGGTGGTCTTGGTAATTTAAAATAAATTTGTAATCTCTGGTTCTGTTTGTAAATCAATTAGATCCACTTGCCCTCTTGAATTTATGTAGCTGCTCAAAATTGGGCCTGAACCAACTGCACAGGATGGTCGAGAAACGGACTAAAATGTTATTTCAAGATTTTGTCGTTTAGTAGTTACACAATCCTAGGTTTGGCTGTTTGGAAACGGTCAAAGCCCGAAAGTGAATAGAACATGTGGCTTTGGTCATTTTAAAACGTCCAGTCCTGGGATCTAGAAAAAAAATCAGTCCATTGGCCGTTTTCGGGCTTTGCGCCCGACATGTATAAAGTAACAGTTTTTTATAACATAATTTAATGTATAAATACAAAAAAATAATCTTTTTAAGCACCTTTGATACCCGTCAAAAATGTTCCTTCCCAACTAAATTGTATGTACACGATGGATTGGAAACAGAAGAGGATGGATTTATTAGGTAATATACGATCATGATCTAGAAGAAAGGATGGAACTATGATGGGGAAAAAAGGTAATCAATTCACATGTATGGGATTAAATCCTGGGTTTAAAGTTCAGAGTTAGCTAAACTCCTTCTTCTCAGATATTGGATACGATTCCGGGAAATCTCTAATATAATAAATAATTATTATATGCTCATATCTATTTTAATATAATGTAAACTGTTGTAGCTGACTAAGGGATCAGGCATTCAGTAACAACAATGCTGCTGTAGGTTAAGTTAATTTGAAGTTATGGCATAGGTATGAGTTTAGATAGTACACGGTAATCCCTCAACTAAAGTTAAAATATAAATTGTCGTTTAGATTGTGTAATATATTATACTTGCAGCTGTGGGCACGTTGAATAAACCAATCTCATCTGGTCTGGTTTGCTAGTGTTTAGAGGGTCAGGGTTTGGATCCTGGCTAGATGTACTGGGGGTTATTTTCTTTAAATGGTTTACCACTCTCTCTACACATAAACGCGTGTGAATTTCTTCTTATTTTCACCTCACTCATTTCTGCTTCATCGCTATAGTTAAATGTGTATAGCCCAGACGGGAAGTAAGCAACAGTACCAAAATACAATTTGTAAAATATAGTGTGTGCTCTTGAAGCATAATTTATATTGTATAATGGTAGTTAAGGTGGGAGTGCTAGTAACGCGAGTTAAGGGCAGTGTTTTTGCAGTTTTTATATCAAAACATTTATTTGGACAAAATAAATAATAGAATATTGCTTTAGTAGAAACATAGTGTTTAATTTTATTCACATGGTGATATCAACAGTTGTTGAATATCTGTCATGAGCGCAGTAATATTAGATTACCTTTTTAAATGCATACAAATATTTGTCATTAAATTCCAAGACACTCTTGACAGATATTCAAGAACTATTGATATCACCATGTGAATAAAATTAAACATTATGTTTCTACAGAAGCAACATTTTATTAATTTTGGCAAAAAAAGTGTTGATATAAAAACTTCAAAAACATTGCCCTTAACTTAATCTCAGTTACTTCCACCTTAACTCAGGCTAATCTTTTACCACCCATCCCATATTTAAGTACAAATGGTAGTGCGTCTGTTTAATAATCTAAGAGTCCATGGTTTGATCCCTGTTTTTGGGCACAGTATCTTACTACTCATCCAGGATATCCACATACTTAAACAAATGGTGTAGGAATGATAAAGGTAAGAGTTTAGAGGAAGTGTACTCATATTTGCATGAATGAAGCGTGGGAAACCTTTAAGAGAAAATCCCCCTCATTACTCCCGGGCTGAGATTCTATCCCCAAACTCCCCACCATGGATCATTCAGTCTATTTCAAGAGCAATGGCTTAGACCTTGTGACTAACCAATGCAGGTGTTCAATTCCTGACAAGATAAAAATATTAATTATATTTATTTAAATATGGGGTTTACCCTTTTACATAGAAGTGGAATCGACGGCCGTGGACCAAAAATATCAGTTCACGCAAAAGGTTAGCTTGTCAGTCACGAATGGGCATAATCATGTGTTTAGAGATTGCATGTTAAATATCCTAGTTGGCTATATTTCATATAATCATATTTCATATTATTCAATTAGATGGTTTATTACGATCAAATTGTATACTATAATAAATAAAGTTGAGCCACGCAAGATGACGATGTACAATTACATGACAGGTGAATAGGGACGTACTGCACGACAACCTGTGGTACGTAAACAAACTAGAATTGGACAAGGTACACCGCTTTCTGGCTTAGCAAAGCACACACTGCACGGCAACTAGGCAATATAGGTCTTTGTTTATTCCCTAGCAGGTGTTCGAAATATAATACGCTGGATACGTGACAGAATATTTTACGAGCCGTTTCAGCGAAAATCTTCCAGTTTAAAAATGTGTCCATACAATTTGTTATAATTAATAAAAATAAGAATTATCACGAAAAAGTATTTGTAATGCATCTAGATAGTCTCACTGGTCTTTCTATTCCCATTAGATTTGCTAGTCAACACCTTAAATAAGGTTCCAGATTCTTCCATTCGCACTTAAAACATTAGGTATATTTTTTGAAAATCACAAATATCAAATCTTATAGAACTAAATTGTTAATCAAAAGAGTAATTAAAATATTATAAACAATAGGCCATACTTACTTAAAGAATACTGTTTAGTTGTTTTTTCATAACTCATTGAAAGAACAAAACATTATTAATAAAACCTATTATTATTATTATTATTATTATTATTATTATTATTAGCACCGCGTCTTACTACCCAATCGGGTTATACGCACTTACGCTAATGTGTAATGATAGGGTGACTGTGAGATGAAATGAAGGACCTACAGTTTAACGTGGAATCCGAACCACGGTGGAGTCCTGGCATTCTCCACATTCACAAGATGTCTTGTCAGAGGTGAAGGAAGGGTTTGATAATCAGATAAATCTTTGCCGGGACCGAGGATTGAACCCCGGTCGCCAGCACAGAAGTCTGACACCTTACCCCTAGATCACCAGGTCACACTTAATAAAACTATTATATTTTTTGTTTCGTGGTTATGGTAACAGGAGATATTATAGTGTAGGAAATAATGCATTAAAAAATAACGTATTGACACTTTTATCTTCTAATAACTGGAAACTCTAAAGTATAACGTAAATAAAAAATTAAAATTTAGATTAAAAAAAACATACAAAATATAATGTTCAAAATAAATTCCTTGTATTTTTCAAACACAAGCGCACAAATAGGGCTTTATATTGACGCCATCACCGCCTTCATCAGTTAGGTTCACCATATTTATTTATGAAGTGAAGGCAACTTTTTGGAAGATTTCATTTTAAATTCATTTTTAAGTGAACTACAGAAGCCGCTACTAGAACAAAATAATCATTCGAAAGGTTATTTTTATAATTTTATATTTTAATAATTTAAAAATTCCTAAAAGAAAAACTAATGAAAAAAGTTTTTTGTGAAAGTTCTGACACTCAAAAGTGACACTGCTTAATACATGGGTTTACAGCTAATATGGTTTGGTGTATGGATATATGAAAGATAATGTGCTAGCTTTTCCTAGCTGTTGGATGAGGCTATTCGTAAGTAAATTAGGTTTTACGAATGTTTTGTATTTAACATCATATCAGTGCCCAAAATCTTTGAATTACGAGGTGAAAGAACATCGATTGGGAATTATCTGCAAATATGATATATTATCTAGACTGGACTCAAATTATGTCACCTCAAGATAAGATCCTATACGAATGGGGAGATTATTACAAAGGAAGTGGACACATATTAGCATGGAGGGAGGATGGTAAAACCACAGTGATACATACATCACATGGGGAAAACCATATAAAGTGCATTCAACCGAGATTAGAATTAGCAGTACAATCTATTTCGAGCCTGAAGCTTTAGACCAGTCTATTCTAGCATTGTACCCAAGTAACAGGTTTGGTTAATAATAACTAATTATTTTACTTTCGAAACATATTTTAAAATTTAATAGGGAGAGATGTATAATTAGTATTTATGACTCAATCAATATATTATAAAATATATAACATTATAAAAGGGATCAACAGAGTTATGTTAAAAAATAACCATCTTGGAAGATATACATGAGGTTTTCCTTACTATTTCTGCTTTAGATACATCATCATCAATTCTAAGTTTATTAAAATATTTTGTGAATAATCTCTCTCTCTCTCTTTCTCTCTCTATATATATATATATATATCTCAATTCTAAGTTTATTAAAATATGTTGTGAATAATCTCTCTCTCTCTCTTTCTCTCTCTCTCTCTCTCTCTATATATATATATATATCTCAATTCTAAGTTTATTAAAATATGTTGTGAATAATCTCTCTCTTTCTCTCTCTTTCTCTCTCTCT
>CABFVZ010000562.1:233162-264374 GCA_902151445.1 Timema monikensis | reverse complement strand
CCCCCCCCTCTCACAATCCCACACAATAGGTTTTAGACTTGCACTCGACAGGGCCAAGCGCCTTAAGAAAATATCATAGGTTATTCAACATTAATAATATTTTACTCTACTAATGGTATCATTCTATAGTATATTTTTTCAACCGGTGTGCCACTGCATATTACGGTGCCATGAAGGGTCAGCCGGTGTGCCGCAAAATTTTGTAGAATGATCAAATATAAAAGAAAAATAAAGGATTAAAATGTAGCTTTTTAAATCCATGATCAATATTATTTACTTTAAATTACACAAATATTACAATTTTAGCTATTGAGCTTTTAAGCACGATCTTATTATTCTTCATTTTAATAATAATTTTTCTTATTAAAAAAACGATTGTGTGTCTTGACAATTTTAAGACCTTGTTCAGTGTGCCATGAGTTTTTTTTAATCATTTGGCCCATTTGACCGGTAGGGACTTTGACGTCCAGGTTCGGTCACCTTATGTGTAGACTATTAGCAGCTGTGATGGCACAGAGCGTTGACCAGGGTACACCACAGGAGGTTGTCTACATTTCATGCCCGCAATGAGATGATGGGATGATTGCTATTATAATGTTGTGGAGCCGTGGTGAATCTTAACTTAAGCCTAATTAACTAAACCCTGGTGACCATTGGGATTATTCCCCTAAAGGGAAAAATACCAAAGGTACATGACGGGAATCGAATCTGGGACCCTTAGACCCGTAGCCAGCTGTACTGACCTACTGTGAGTTGAAAAAGGTTGAAAATTAATGTTCTATAGATATTGATATTTATAAAAAGCAACTACCGCAGATCATAATTATGACCTAACGTATGAATACATAAAATGAGCTTAGTAACTTTTGAAACTACCAAAATCCAGAGATGACCTTAATGTGTAAATATCCCCCAACCCCTGTTTTCCTCGTTCCCTTTCCCAGGGCATCTGACTGGGGTTTGAACCCTGATCTCAAACAACAATGGAGACCAAAGACAATCCGACTCTAAAGTCTTGAAGGTGTTCAAGGGCGTTAAGAAAATTAAAAAAAAAAAAGTTTGTGAGACTATTTTCACTCATTAGAGTGATCAACTTTAGTTTAATTTCAAAATAAACTTTAATGTAAGCCCTTCTTAGCATTTCCATTGTTATGTTATGCCCGGTATCCCTATAGGTAGAGGATGGAAGCAGGCACACGTTTAAATAAATACGCGATAGATATATTTTTCCAAAATCAGATAATTTAATGACACAAGACATACAATACCATCATATACAATTAATTACATAAACCAACTGCTGAAAATAAAAGCAAGTATGTGGGTAAAAATAACCTATTTCTAAATTATTCCTAAACCATACAAATATTATATTCTGACCATACACAACTGAACTGCTAGTCATTTAGTCCCGGGGTGAACTCTGGGTCGTGAACCGGCCGTTCAACCCGATCAGTGCAGACGCCATTGTTTAAAGTCTAGGAATGTCATCGTAAGCTATGCAGCAATCATAAGACTTCCAATAATTCCTACGCTTTTCTGTATCTGTGCATTCTTAATTTCGAGAATGTCCTGCTCTCTTCACCGCCCAAATTTATATTTAAAAAAATATACATATTATTTAAGGACAGCTAATTTTTACTAATAAATCATTAAAACTACAATAAATAGGATGGTAGTCTTATAACAACTAAAATGTCTAAAAATAGGTCCCTAACAGTATCTTTGTCAGAACTAAATTCTATTAATCTTGATAGTACTAGTGTTCTCCTCCCCTCCACCTCCCCCTTAAAAAGTGGAAAAATATGTATAAAGCACTTGAATGCCCTTAAATTACTTCACAGGTATACAGGATCATAGCGCAGTGTCTGGATGTAAGTCACCTGCTGACACAACCCCTGATGTTTTTTTCAAGGTGAGGGGTCGAAGAATGGGGATTGAGGTATACTTGTCGGAATAACTCCCCATGAAATGAAACATTACAAAGAAGGGCTTTTTTTTAAAAAAAAGACATAACCAACAAAAGAACAAAATCCATGTTTATGGTCCCATAAAAACGTCACACAGGTCGTAATGTTAAATATAATTCAATACACTTTTGTGATAAAAACGCGTCAAAGTCTTATATAACGGAGCCAAGTGTTTTCTTATTTCAGAGGATGTACAGTACAGCCATCTTAGCGAAGGTTGGGTGACCTCAACGGGAGTCCGGAAAACGAGTCGCTATTATTACGTCGGAAAGCGCACTCATCAAAAACTGGAGCGAAGTAAAGAGATGTCAAGATTAAATTGTTGTATTCTTTAATTTCAACTCTATAGGTCCTTTTCTGGGTTTAAGCTAATGTGACCCTTTCTTTATTGGGGTTTTTGGGGACAGCCGCCCTAAAACAGCCTATGGAAGCCAGGGAAAGTAGTCGCCATTTAATTGTTACATCCTGCTTACACCTTTTGTCATTAAAAAAAATCGTGCTATTGGACAGTATCAATAAATTAGGTCTACAAAATTTTGTGATATATTTTTAATGAGAGTTATAGAGTTATAAGGCACTCCATTTACCTTGAATGGTAGCAGTCTTACCTTGACGGATAACAACACTATCTTATAAGTGAAATTATTATTATTATTATTATTATTATTATTATTATTATTATTAGTGAAATAACGGAAGGCAAGCTTATTAAGCCCTGATTTTTATAGGAATCTCACTTTCGACAACCAACATTGTTTAAAAGTCACTCAAATTTGACATTGTAAAAATAGGTTTTATCTGATTTATTAGTTAAAAAGGTATCAAAAAGCTTCTATTAACACTTCGTTATGAATTACTGTATCATTTATCTTCACATGATTAGTTCTTTACTAAACTGACTAATAATATAAATACAATTATAATATTTTATTTGCGCTATTTTGGCAACATGAGTTTCCAGTTTTCATATAACCGGCCTCCTATGAAAATCAGGTTACACTTTACGGTGTAAGCAACCGTGCTCACGATATAGTGATCAGTGCACCTAGTTCAATTCCTGGCTGATACCTTGAATATCTTTTCCTTAAGAGGAATTATCCCAATGGTCACCAGGAAGTGGTTAATTAGGCTTAAGTTAGTTTAAGACTCTTACTGGCTTCACAACTTCTTGATCACTATCATCATATGATCTCATTGTGGGTACGACGCGTGTAGACAACATCCTATGGTGTACCTTGGACAACGTTCTGTGCCAACAGAGCAGCTAATAGTCTACACATAAGGTGACCGTACCTAGATGTCATGTCCCTACTGGTCATGCATGCCATACGATAAAAAAAAACATGTGTAAATTAAGGGTACATGAAATTGGTGAACTAGCCTAAGCGTAGTTAAAGCCAGAAGGTGTGCTTTGTTTCCAGATAGCAATTGGCTTCGTTAAAACCTTTTTATTTAATCCATAAACATTTCAAAATTCAATAATTTATTCAACAAATCAGGAACAAAATCACTTCTGTATAGGCCTCTATGTCTTGTCTCTAAAATGAATAATCACCCTAGTTTAAACTTCAATACTCTGCTAGTAATTCTTCCGTTCTCTGTATACCCCTACACAAATCCCGGTCCTACTTTCAGTCCTTCATATAGTCCGGGAGAGATGAAGTGAAAAGCAGGGAAATTGTGCATTTTGGTCTAAAAGCACCATTTTCCTGTCAAATGTACTAGACACCTATACGTTGATTTTAAGGATGGGAGTGACCTCGTCTCTCACCCGGTTCACCTGTGACAGCCAATTTTTTTTAATGGCACCTGATAAGAGATACTTTTTTAGGAATCATGGCACACAACACCTCCTTTACCACTAAATCATTACTGAGGAACTCAAATATAGTATAAAATCATGTACAAATGAAAAAGTTGACGCATTAATGCAAGTTTCATTTCTCTAATGGGAAGAGTTTGGATAGTAAACAAATAAATGGAGGTTCCAGATGAGAACGAAACACTTTATATTCCTTTCATTAAAACATTAATCCAAAAGCCAAAGTACATTTTACAAAATTAGAAATTATAATAAGATATAACAATGTGATTTAATTGATCACAGGCTATGACTGTAGCCTATCCTGGGTTGAAAATAGCACTAGCTTTCCTCACAACATCAATGGCATGCCTCATCATGGTTATGGATTTTGAATCATCGGAGAAGAGTGAGAGCAATGCTGTTTCAGACCTAATGCTAGGCGAAATGTTCTCTATCAAAGATATCTTAGAAGAATGATATGCAGACCAAGACACATAGAGTTCCTTTTATTTTCTGGAAAGTTAGTGATAATCCTGCTAGCATGAGCACACCATTCTGTTTCTTTCAAAACTGAGTCAAACATTGTATGTTTGGCATGTAAAATTAATGAAGGTTTGTCGGGTATAAAGGGTAATTTTTCAAGCCAACAATAGGAGAAACACTTGTGTATGTTGTGGGAAATGCATTAACTTTATTCTCTGTATTAATCATTTGCAACACTTGCTGATTCCTACCAGAATTATCAATGGTAGAATTTTGGAGTAACGAAATCACTGCCTCATGAAAAGAGCCATTTGCACTCGTAGCTGTTGGATTATGATCAATGTTATCGACAGCAGATGTTGTGAATACCCCTATTTTCAGAAGAGGAGGCATACACACCCTATTCTCTGAAAGTATGGCCTTTCTGTATTACCTATATTGGCTGAGAGACTCAAAACTCGACCATATGGGACAGATATTTCAAGACAATTCAATGTATTAACGAGGTCCTTTGATCTAGTTTCACCATGGACAGCAGCATCACCAAATAGGGGAATAGGGATGAATATCTGGCCTTACCGTGAGCCGAATCCTCTCTGTGCCCTCACGATGGGAACTGAAGCAATTGCATGCCATAATTGGCATTATTGTGAGACTCACTTGAGATGAATTATTACTATGACTTTCTATACTGTAGCCATTCAGAGTCACACTCACGAATGTCGATAGGGAGCTAGGTGTTGAATTTTCATGGCAATCAGGAGGAAAGGAACATTCAATATTGCTGTCCAATACTACTACCAGATTATTTTAGTAGCTCTAGCAAGTATAACTGCTTCTCCAGCATAAAATGCACATGCTTGTCTGAGATATTTTCCAATTACTTCATTTGGCGCAAGTAGAACATTACGACCCTTTCTGTGAGCTTCAAGTTCTGGGAAATAACCCATTATTTTTTCTTTCAACCTTGTCGAATGTATGATATCAGCAGATCCACCTAGTAGTTCTACTCGCTGTTTGCACATTTTTTTAATGATTGAGAAAAAAAATGGAGCAACATCGCTGACCTCCAAATGTGAGTCAATAAAGTTGACTATCTCAAAGAATGCAAATTGCTGTGCAGAGCCTGTGGCCATTTGTTCTTTTGATTTTGATTGCATACGGTACTCATTAAACAGTTTAATGAGGCACATATGATGTTACACTGCATCTATGCCAACCATATCACCACCAATTAATTTCGCTAAAAGAATGTCCTTCTGCAATGCTGTTGCACAAAGTAGCACCTTTTCATGAAGTTCAAATGTTATGGCCTTATGCAGTGACTGCTTGCTATCTCCAGACTTTTCGCAGAAAAAACACATAGGATAGAGTATTCTTTTGAGTCCGTTGAAGCGTAACATTATTGTATTCAAGACTATATTTCTTATGGTACTTACCAATTTGCCGAATGAACGCCTGTAGCAAACCTTCACCTTCATTAAGCAAGTTTATGTTAAGCCTGTTAGGTAGACAGCCTATCTCACGAAAACGTTCAATTTCTTTGAAAGTGATTTGTAGATTGCATCTTAACCTCTTATTCTAGGACAAATGAAACAGTCTACTTTTTCAGTCTGTCACAAACAACATAGCTCCCAATTTGTCTCACTCATCTGTGGGGCTTCTTCAGGACTTGTCTTTATCCTCAATGTTATGCTGATGTTACTGTGTTGCTATGGTTATATTGTTTACTTAAAGATACCCCCCAAAAAAGGAAAAAAACAACAATTAAACATGGATCCTGGAATAAAATTATGATAGACTGTAAATAAAAGTACAATACATGATAATCCTGCAATAAAAAGTTACAAAACACAAAAAAGTTTTAATATATATCTCATGACGTAATACGGCATTGTACACTAACTCTGATACTGTATTCAAGTTCCTCGGGGTCGATTTAGTGGGAAATAAGGTGTGTCATGCAATGGTTTATTCATATTTAATGTCGTGTTTCAAATATAGGGACCATATTTAAAAATGGCTGCCATTTGCGAACTGGGTGAGAGCCGAGGTGGATCTCGTTCTCAAAATCAACGTATGGGTATATAGTACATGCGACAAAACAATTGTGCTTTTATACCAAAATTCTCAATTAATTGATTTACATCCCCTCCCGAAATAACTGTAGCGACATCTCGGGTATGGAATCAGCTACCTACCAACACTAGGAATTTGAATACGCTAACTGCTTTCAAAAAATAACTGTGTGCACTCATTAAATTAAGTATTTAATATTGAGCTTTTGGTATTTAGTAGCTGAGAAACTAAATTGGATGAATGTGTATGTCTTTGTCTAAAATTAATGGTTTGAAATGAAACACGTCGATATAAATTTTGTAGTATTAATGATTTATTAATTTAGTGAATAATAATATTGTATGAATGAGATAAAATGTGTGGTAATATATCAAGTTTTTTTTGTGAATGTAGTTGGTTTAGAAGGTATTTTCTAATTGTTTAGTTTTTAAGATCTATTTTATATAGCAATCTCTTTTAAATTTAAAATATTTCTTAACTATAATTTTCGTAACCTGGTTAAATGTAAGACAAGGTGTAACATCGTAACTTCGCACGCATATATAAAGGCATTTAAATAAATACTACCGTGGTTCGGATTCCATGTTAAACTGTAGGTCCTTCATTTCATCTCACAATCACCCTACCATTACACATTAGCGTAAGTGCGTATATTAGCGTAAGTGCGTATAACCCGAACGGGTAGTAAGACGCGGTGCTAATAATAATAATAATAATAATAATAATAATAATAATAAATAAATAAATACTCATGCGTGGCTTGGACCTCAACTAATACAGCCGCACAGTAGATATATATTTTAATTTAATGCATTACCTATTTCAATAGGGTAAACGACTTTATCGGATACGGTATTTCAACGAGAAAAAAAAATACTGATGGTCATGAGTTAAATTTCAGTGGGTATTTATTTAGAGACTAGTACAGGTTAAAATATAAAGTTACTAAATTATAGCTAGAATCTTTCAAACGACGTAATTAGCTGTCTAGTTAAACTATCCGCTTCAAGTAAATCTTGACTTAAACGAACAGCTTACACTAATGATAGAATACAAGTATGGTAAAAAGAGAATATCTAGAACGTCTCAATGTATTCATAGACAACGGCCTCTTTATCCCAAACGACAATCTATTAATGTTTTGTTTTTCTATTTTGGTTTTCCTTCATCTCTCACATATTCTCTAAGTTTGGTTTGTTTCGGGGGTACTATTTTTATGTAATTATTATTATAAAGAGGTGTGAATTTAACATATGCAAACTCATTCATAAAGAAAAGAACAAAATTTCAGTCAAAGTTTCATTTTTTTAAACGATACTTTCTTAACGTGGTATAAGACCCACACAAGGTTGAACGATTAAATGGCACCTATTAAATCACATATATCATTAGACATTTAAACCAAACGCCAATAATTAGAATACCTTGGTACTTTTATTAGCACATATGTCAAGGTTTAAATCTTTTTTTACATCATCTGTGGGTCTGAAAAAGATTTATTTATACATTCAGACAGACTTCTTTGCCACTAGACTACGGATATAAATAATTATATTAAAAAAATTGAATGGTGTGTGGTTAATCCAGATTTTTGCCTATGAATAATTCTATAACTCTTACAAGCTAGCTATTAGCCAGCTTAGGTGAGCTTATATCATGCCTGAATTACTCGGACTAGGGAGGCCAGATTTAAATCTCAATGTGATGCAATGGGTTTATTTTATCTACAAAATGTTTCCTCAGTACTTCTTGTAGAGTTTTTGTTTCAGTAAATTAAATACACTATCTTCATCCCGTTCCATGGAATCTTATGAACCAAGGGACACTCACTTCGATGGCCGCATGTTCTAAGGTGCTACTTTAGCAATATACTAGACTGCCGAAGACGGAGAGATCAGGGTTTGATCCTGGATAGGTGTACTAAAGGTGTTTTTCCTAAACAGTTTTCCACTATCCTTGTACCCAAATACCTAAATTCAACATCCCCAATCCCTAACACATTAGTGTAGCTAGTACAAGGGTGCATAGCCCGAACTGGTAGTAAGAAACGGTGCTACAAAAAAAGTTACTCATAGTCAGTATTATAGCTATACATCCTCCTAATACTGTTCTCTTGGATTGAACTGTTTATGTTGCTGATAGCCAGGCACAAGAGTGTATTAATAAATAACCAGGAACGGTGGTGAGGCAGACTGAACGTCAAGCTCAAAGAGTCTGTTTTGTGGGAACAGGGATATCGAAACTTGAATTCCAGCTGAGTGTACTGAGAGTTGCATTTTTAACCTAAACGGTTTCCCACTATTTCCCTCTACGCAAATGCGGGCACACTTCCTATAAATTTATCCTTCCTCATACCTACCCCCTTAGTGTATGTGTAAGAATAATCAGGACGGACAGTGAAACGCGGTGCAAACGAAACAAATAAAACAAGATGTAATGTAATCGAAGATGTGAACAGCATGCAGCATAGGCACGTCTGACCCCCACGTGCGCGTTTATGGCTCAGCTTCTAACATCATCATCATCACTGTTGCTCTAATCACTACTCGCATCTCTCCAATCACTGGGGGATAATACAGAACAGCAGGTTAAACTAATACTACGAGCCACTGGATACAATCGATACTGCAAGGTACAATCCTCAACAAAACTTTGTTGCATTGCTTGAAAAATAAAGCCTAATAATATTACAAGAAAGAGCCACTGGATATAAATGGCACGACAAGGTACACTCCGTTTATCTTGATTATTACACTATGGTCCTGTCTTTTAATAAGATATATCATAAAATAAATAAGCAAGTTAGGATTACGTTATTTTTAGCGCCATGTCTTACTACCCATTCGGGCTATACGGATATGTACGAATTAAGGTAATTTCTTAAGAATGAAGGAGGATTGATTTAGAGGAAGTGTATCTGCATTTATGTAGAGGGAGGGGGGAAAACAATTTATTAAAATCTATCCTACCTGAATTTTAATCCCAATCTCTCCATCACGATCAGTTTAGTCAATTGGGAGAGTAACGCCTTATATCATTAGACTACAGAAACGGGTGCGTAAACTAAATGCTTTTTAGAGTAAGCAATGGGTACAGTCCACAAAAAAAACCTTTCTATGCTATTTAAATTTAAGTCCTATTCCACGAAAATACCATTGAAATTTATGGGATCTAAAAGGTACATTTCATTTACCTTGAATAGTATAAAACATAACTGGCTTGTTTTCACTATAGTGTAGCTTATTATGATAGGACCATAGTGTCAAGGTAAGCTCTCATCGTAAACGGAGTATACAATTCTCAACAAAACTTAGTACCACGACCACAATACTAGATCAATAAATACTACATGAAAGAACTACTACACCATTATTTTTTCCCAGCACAGTACATTCAAAAGATTTAGCTAGCTTAGTCTTAACAAAAAAAAAATAATATTATTATTATTATTAGCACCGCGTCTTACTACCCGTTCGGGTTATACGCTCTTACGCTAATGTGTAATGGTAGGGTGATTGTGAGATGAAATGAAGGACCTACAGTTTAACGTGGAATCCGAACCACGGTGGAGACCTGGCATTCCTCACATTCACAAGATGTCTTGTCAGAGGTGAAGGAAGGGTTTGGTAATCAGATAAATCTTTGCCGGGACCGAGGATTGAACCCCGGCCGCCAGCATAGAAGTCTGACACCTTACCCCTAGACCACCAGGTCACCCAAAAAAATAATAATTTCTGCTTCAAAAATAAATATGTTTCAGTAAATTAAAGCTATATAATAGTAGAATCAAGCAGGGTAAGCCGTGCTACTTTCAAAAGAAACAGAGGCTACATTACCATTTAATGTTCACTCGACGAAAATCTGCATTACTAGACAAATGTGTTATAATAAGTTGATTTATCAGCCTGTGATAACATTAAGGTTTAAAAAAAATTATAGTAAATTAATTTTCAAATTATATTATGTGTTGAAATTTGAATTAATTTACATACTAGGATCATTAATAATAATCTTTAAAATATTTCAACTTTGATTTGGTTTCTGGGATATTTAATAAATTCCATTTGGTTCCGCTTCACCACTAGTAGAAAACAACTAGGAAAGTCTCAGATCCAACGTTACGAAATAACTCTTTAATAAAGGGGCTACATCATTGTGGCCATTCGATTACATCTGTTACTCGCTTCAATGGCCGAATGGTCTAAGTCCTAAGGTAGAGGTGGCTGAACGATCGATCGAGGCCGCCTGTTTCGTCAAACACCTTGACAATCGATTAAAAAGTGTTGAATTAAAGAAAATGAAAAAGCTGGTTTGCACTTTTTTTGAAGCTGTCTGACCGATGAACAATTACAATCCTGCCCTCATTAATGACACAGTAATTATTAATTCTATTTCAACAAATTATCGTATGATTATGCAGTGTCATACGTCAACTTCAAATTCAAGTGTTTAATAAGAAAATACTTTTTTCACTGATGTTATATAATGTAGTAAGGTAGTTTAATGAAAAACTCAGTTTCGGTCAGTGAAAGGAATATAAATTATTTAATGTAATATAATTTTACTGTCAAAACACAAAATTGATTTTTCTTACCAATAAAACATGGTAGATATTAAATTATTTTCCTGCTCTGGAGTAGATATTATATCCATAAGTCTGGCTACTCCTGTTCAAAGGCGTCGCTTTCGTGTTAGTCTGGCCTGCTAAAGATGGGGAGATCGGGGTTATAATTTAGGTTGGGTGTACTGGGGGTGGCTTACAGAAATGGTTTCCCACTCTTCTTCCAGGCAAATACGAGTAGAACGCCTTTAAAATGCTTCCTTCGTCACCCCTCGCTCATTAGAGGGATTATAATACATGAGTGTTACCTGAACAGATGGTAAGACGCAGTGATAAAAATAATATACATCTGTTGATACTTTAGTTTACAAAGTTCACTTTTTATCTTGTTCATAAGTTTTGACACAAGAGTTATTTAACTGTATATTTTCGTATTGCATCACACCACTCTCCTCCCACGAGTTGTTCATATATTTACGCTAATCATAATGGTATAATTTATAGGAAATATATAATCCGTTTACCCTGAAAGGTATCAAGCTTACCTCACAAATTTTCACCATGGCGTAGATTGTAAGATAAACAAAGCTTACCAGCATTTACATTGAGTAAGAGCAGAAAATAGTTTGAGTAAAATCATTTCGGTGTACACAAGCGAGATTATACACTGGATATCATCTCTGAGTAAACTGCATGGTCACTAGTGGTAAACAGCGTTGTCACTCTCTCGTTTCCATGTGGTCAATTTACCCTTAATATAAGACAAGTTTCACAACGCTGGTTAGTCGATGTTGCCAGTGGTTCCTTCCTACCCCGGCCCCCACCTTCAGTCATGGCTGAAAGTGAGGAGATTTGGCAACAGCAGTTGCCCAAGAGAGAGAGTGAAGAAAAAGGTTTTATCATAAGACCTGCAGTTCCCTCAGCGATAATATTGGGTGCTGCCCCAACCTCCTTGTTACCCCAACCTCCTTGTCACCAGTGAATCAAACAGTACAAAGATGACAGCTATGCACCTAGTAACGCGGGTTCTCCAGCATTGAGAAATAGAAAGAACGCGGTATCAAGGACAGCATCTGACAGATGTCCTTAAGTTCTGCTCGGATAAGCGAGATGTGATTATGAAGGACAGTGGGAGGCTCTCACCCAGCCCCCTACACATAACCCTTATTTAGTTTACAACTTCTGTTTTATTTCTTATTAATAATACAGTTTTTTTTATTTTAGAAACCCTTTACTCAATGCAACAACACGTCACTTGAAAGTACAGTGGATGTGTATATCATGGTGTGACTTGTAGTGTCGGTACATTATATAATCTGCTCTCGTGTTTACCTTAAGGAAGCATCAGAACATGATTTTTCTAGTCAAGTCAAGTTGTCAACACCTGAAATTTTAAAAATTTAGTAAATTTATAGTATGATTTTGGTAGGAAGAACAGTAGAAGTTAGTTACTTAAATTTACTAAATCTATAGAATGATTTTTATATGAAGAACAGTGGAAGTTAGTTAATTAAATTTACTAAATATATTGTATGATTTTTATAGAAAGAACAATAGAAGTTTGTTGGTTAAATTTACTAAATTGATAGTATGATTTTTATAGAAAGAACAGTATAGGTTAGTTAATTAAATTTACTAAATCTATTATATGATTTTTATAGGAAGAGTAATAGAAGTTTGTTGGTTAAATTTACTAAATTGATAGATGATTTTTATAGAAAGAACAGTAGAGGTTAGTTAATTAAATTTACTAAATCTATTATAAGATTTTTATAGGAAGAACAATAGAAGATTGTTGGTTAAATTTACTAGATTGATAGAATGATTTTTATAGAAAGAACACTAGAGGTTAGTTAATTAAATTTACTAAATCTATTATATGATTTTTATAGGAAGAACAGTAGAAGTTGGTTGGTTAAATTTACTAAATTGAGAGTATGAGACCCTAATGACCTCATTGTGTCGATGGGCCTATAAAAACTACTACTACTACTACTACTACTACTACTACTACTAATAATAATAATAATAATAATAATAATAATAATAATATGATTTTTATAGGAAGAACAGTAGAAGTTGGTTAATTAAATTTACTAAATCTATAGTATGATTTTTATAGAAAGAACAGTAGAAGTTAGTTACTTAAATTACTAAAACAATTTTAATATATTCATAGATCAAGTCATGTTATCTGCAGCTGTTACCATTAATAGATATTATCAATACCTAGAAAATAAAACAAAATAAACTAAAATTTTCTTTTGCAATATTGGCTGCAAAGAAATATATTTGAATTTTTTCTACCTTTTTTTTTAGTACCCGGTCCTAATATCCGTTCGGTGTATACATTTATGTAATAATTACGCTAATGGTTAAGGATTAAGGAGATTATATTTATAGGAAGTGTACTCCCATTTTCGTAAAGAGAAAGTGGAAAACCAATTTGAAAAAATCCCTCACAGTACACCCGACCGAGATTAGAACTACATACTATCTCCCCGTCTTCATCAATATATTCTGCTGCGAGGGTAAGTAGTGCCTTAGACCACGCTGCCAACGAAGGGAGTTTTAATTATTTTAATCAAGCTAGTTTCTAAATGGTCCAAATATAAAGTATGATAGCAACACACATCCATTTTTCACTCATTTCAATAATATTATTTTTTACTTTTGGATCTAGCTGTGCCTAGGCCAGATAGTTCAGTAACTTCATGTACCGTATCGTATCACTTTCATTATAAAGTATATACATTACTACATTTCATAGACCTGATTTATTGACAATATAGACTAACACAATTATTAAAACATGGTGATAGGGTGTATTATATAAAGTCCAATTTTCATAGGAAGACCCTTATTCGACAGCAAGTAAAGCTACTAAATATACTTTCACGTATTAATATATCAAATCATGTGATTTTCAGCTATCCATTTTGATAGATATTATCAATACTTATAAAATATCACTAATAAAATAGTAAAACGTTATCAATTTTGAACTAAAACTTTTTTTATATTTGATGAACGGCCCTTCTCATTAAAACTAGACTGTACCTTCACCGATTCTCTATATAATGACTGTCCCCAAGAATACCAAAGAACAAAATTGTTACTTTAAGATGAGAGTGTAGGTGACACGAGAAAAATCAGTGTTTTTGCAATTTTTCTATCAAAACTTTTTTTTTCAAACAGAGTTTAATTTTCTTAACGTGCGTGATATCAACAGCTCTAAAATCCTCGGTCCCAGCACAGATTTATCTGATCGCCAAACCCTCCCTCCAACTCTGAAAATACGTGTATTAATCACAACTTGTGAATGTGTGGAATGCCAGGCCTCCACCGTAGTTCGGATCCCGCGTTAAACTGTAGGTCCTCCATTTCATCTTCACAATCACCCTACCATTACACATTAGCGTAAGTGCGTATAACCCGAACGGGTAGTAAGATGCGGTGCTAATAATAATAATAATAAAAATAATAAAAATAATAACAACAATAATATTAATAGTTATAACATATCTGTCATGTTCATTGCGGCATTAGATGACAAACTTTTTAAATTAAGAGAAAAAATTGTTAATTAGATCAAGTACAACATTTGACAGATATTCAAGAACTGTTGAGGTCACCATGTGAAGAAAATTAAGCTCTTATATTACTATTGGGACGATTTTGATTTATTTTGGCAAAAAAAAAAAATCTGTTTTAAAAACTGTTAAAACCCGGACCTTTTTTCACTTCCCCTACATTCCCACCTTAACTTACATAATCTATTGGTATCTCCCTCTTTGTTTATTGGTGATGGTTGGGACTGTACCAGTTGATGGCGAGTATTAACTATCTACGCCCCTTATAAAGGCCCAGAAGCTCTCCCCCAGCCCAGCTCGTGCTAAAGCTGGTACCGCCCCCACGGGCCGTACCTAGCGTGTTGTAATCGCATCGGTGTATTACCAGACACATACAGTCGTGCCCTCGAATAGTGTTCCGACCTGATATTAGCCCTGGCCCTCGGGGTAAGAGGAGTTGCGGCTTTATAATGCAACACGACACAGACAAGCTTCACTATGGACCAGTGATTTTCAACCTCTTTCAACTCACGGCACACTGAACAAAGGGATACAATTTTCAAGGCACTCCATCAATTCATAATCGAGTGATCTTGTTATTTAAAAAAATTAGTATTACGTTTGTTATTAAAGTTTCTAATCTCTAACACTCATAATTTGTTATTATTAAAAATAATGCTAATCATAGATTTCAAGAGATTCATTTTTATTTTTCAAATTATTTTTATGCTTTTTATTGTATCTTCCCCCAAACTCCTGCGTCACATCTACTGAAACTTCCTATGTGCCACGGCATATTGGTTGAAAAACGCTGTCGTAGAGTCTTGTTCACGTGAGTATTTTTTACAGATTTGACTCCAGGACAAGATTCCAAACGCGTTTACGTTTTTTAAATGCCATATTAAGTAATCAGTACGTTCAACTTCAATGTTATCCGTATCGTTGTTCGTACGCTGTAAACTGTAAAGCATCATTCTCACAATATTGACTGGACTGCAAGTGACGGGGAGTTTTAAATCTTAATCCCGGCCAAGTGTACTGTACAGTAGCCCCATGGCTTCTTTGGTGCTGACTGACAGCTTTGAAAAGTTACCAGACCAAATTATGAATCCCTACGCCGAACCATATGATCTGCAAAAACATGTGTTTAGTGGCTGTCACTTCTGACTGTCAACATTTATGTACCTAAATGTTGACTGTGAGAAGTCAGCTGTGATCTGTCAGTCAGCACCAAAGAAGCCATGGAGCTACTGTAGATAACTGTTCTTAAATTATGTACCTCTCTCTCTCTCTCTCTATATATATATATATATATATATGAAAATGGGGGTACATTTTCCTCTGATTTGAACCTTCAACAATTAAACGTAGATAGCCGGGACGGTAGTAAGACGTAAAACAATTTTTAAATATATGATTTAGTATTTACTAATCATAACATTATGTTTCTGTAAAAATAAATTATTTAAAAAGATTTCAGACTAAATAACTAATTTAATTTTATATTTTAGTTAACATAAATACTAACGTAACTTATACATCTCGCATGTTAAGCCTGGCTTGGTTCTACTATGATACAGTTTATAAGATAGGTCCATAGTGTAATCCATCCACCTTTCAGGATAAACAGAGTGTACATTTTATTTATTTAATGCATTTTCTAAATTAGCAAGGGCAAAATTGTTGAAATAAATATTGAGTTTAATGAATAAATACAAGATGTATAGTAAACATATTAAAAGTATAGTGGAGAAACGAGGGTTGATTGCGGCACTTTTAATAAATGTAAAAGTCGATCAGCACCCAAAAAGGTTTCCAGCCCCTGCTTTAATATCAGGTGTAAATCTAGAAGCTGAGATTCTTAAAACAACTTGTAAATGTTCATCGGTGTGTTGAATATAATACTTTCGTAAGAATGCATTTCTACTTTCTCTCGACCCCAAAGAGAGAAGTATTTTTATCGTCAAAATATCGAACTCGAGATTTTGATATGTGTCAACGTTTCCTGACTCCCTAAAACTAAAAAGTGTTTTTGGCAATGCCGTCTGTCTGTCTATTTGTCTGTATCTTGGACTGGAGCCAAAGATATTTTACCGATTGGGCTAAAACTTGTATCTAGGGTTTCCATAAGGTTCCCCAAAGGAGGTTTTTGGAATTAGATATCTAACCTTAATTTAAGGTAGTTTACTGAGAGGCAAAAAGAGAAAATATCGAATTTCCTGAAATTCGCTCTGACGATTTTGATTACATTTTGTACCTAGACACTGTTCAGCATTACAAACAAAATGGAAATTTTATTTTTTTCATGAAAATGACTTTGAGGGTATATTATACATAAGCAGACATTTACAGTTATAGTCTCCGTAACTATTTGAGATACGAAATAACTTATCACTGTAAGGTTGTAATACTGTTAAGACTAAAAATATTTTTATCTGAAATATTTTTAAAACAAATAATTTATGAGTTATAAGCAACAATATATATTTTTATACTTAGAAATATCAAATTGATTCTTATGCTTTTGGGGGGACAGAGCTGCTCCTCTTTTCTAAATGTTTCTTTAACAGTGTATATTATTACATATATGCTCTTGGTGGAAACTTTCTGCAACTGTGTATATTATTTCATTTCACTAATTTTTACTTTTTTTTTTTGTAAATATTTATATTTTAAGAATAAAGAGATCAGGTCTGTGCGGTGAACCATACCATTTATTTAGTTATAATATTTCTTGCACAATTTTGTTTTTCGCAGAGCCGCGTAAAGATACGCGATGGGCAGTAATTTTCTCGAGGGTTCTTCAGATTATATGCTCATGTTTTTTATATTGGTGTTATTTGACAGTCTCAGTAAATTATATTGATGAAATATAGTGTTATTTATCATGAAAGTGATAGGAAAGTAATAAACCTACATACGCATTGTTGGAGTTAAAAAAACTTGGAATAAGGGATATATGTTAGTTATTTAGTTAAATGCTAGTTATGTGCTTTGTTGATGAATTTTATATAAAAAATGTTCACCAACTGATTTAATTAAAACAGTTTTATTTAATTTATATACATATCAAAGATAATTTGATTTATTTAACAAATCGGGGTCAAATTACCCAGATGTAGCAGTCTTACCTTAACGGATTAAACTTTGACCTTATCTTGTAGGCTGTACCTTAGTGAAATAATTCAAGTTAAGTCTGCCTCTTCGTGACGATTTAGTTATCTTACGCTATAGACTAAACACTGATGCGAGATCAACCAGTTGATCGCGATCGATCTGTTGCTGCTGACCCCTGCATTAAAGAAATGATGAAAGATATGTACAAAGTTGCAATAATTTCAATATGTTTTGTTTTACTTGTTGAATCACTATATCTTTTTTTAATTACTGTCTTCCTTTTTATGGTGCATATATAAGATTGTATTAATATATTGCGCCCTCCAATAATTCGTATTTTATTTGGTGTCCCTGTTACACCCACTCTGTTACCTTTTATTTACGACCATAAATAAGATAAAAGGGAGCGGGAGTAAGCTATGGAATAAGTGACAAGGGAAATTATTAGCAATATTTAAAAGCAACAATATGAACGGTTTATTCAAAACAAAAACATTAGAGCAGAAAAATTCACATGGTCTCATTAACCAAACTGAGATATGATAAAACCAAACAAATAGATAATGACTTCATATCTTTAATTCGCGCAGATAACTTAATATAAAATTATAAGACTCGTAAGCTATCCAAATTTCAAATGGGTCAGTCTTGAAGAGACAGAATACCCGTAACGTTGAATTTAGTACAATAAATAAAAAAATAAAAAATCCATCAGGATAATAAATAAGGATTAAAGAAGGGCCTTAGGGGCACCTTCAAAATGTTACGAAAGTGTATTTTTCATATATAAGAATAATGACTTTAAAAACGTTAACTTTAAATGTTAACTTTCTATAGGAAACTTTAAATTACGCGAGAGTTTGGCTAACAGACTTTAGAAAAATTCCCCCGGGACTATCCGTTCTTGACACAATATTAGGAAATGAAAACAATAACCCTACTATCAAATAATAATGAAAATATATTGGAAGCATACCATAGAATGAGATTAGAAAATATACTAAAGTTAATAAATTTTATTATTAATCTAAATGATCAGAAAATTACTTTACATTAAACTATATTTCAAAATGCAAACAAAAAATAAAAAACGCTACCTTAATGTATAAAAAAATAATTACTAGTAGCCACAATTTCAAAACAATTTACATTGAACTCTTTCAACTCCAAGTCAATCAACAATTGAGGCTGTCTAAAAGATTTAACACTCGAGAAGACTCTAGCGCCCTAGTGGCGACAGACAAAGTATAGAGCCTCATATCAAATTTAACGATCAGGTAAAAATAAATAAATTTAGATAATAGATAAACTACAACACCTAACATGCCTGACATTAAGAGTTAATTTTAAATCAGAGTCCAATAAATAAATTGCCATAGTTAAGATTATTATGAATATCTAATATATAAATGTTTTATCCTGACATTGTCTAGGTCCAGGACAATGTTCCTCGGTCAAGCGTTGAAATAGTCATTTTAGCATACACGCACATCACAATATATAGTGGGTTTCGTCGCAATGGAATCAAGGTGGGAGAATTAAACACACGGTTGGTGACGTCAATACGGCCTAATAAAAGTTTTAGATGATCACGTAGACCATTTGTGGTCATGGCTCCATCCGACTTCCAAACCATTTCTTCATTCACCTGATGTTTTAAAAGTATTTCATCTCTTTATCATCAGAGGGCAGGTGAATAGGTGAATAGACATTCTCTAGTAGTGTCCAATACTGGCCGGCCCATTACGTTTTAGTTGAACAGGACGGAGTGGACTTCATGTTGGAACATCCTAGTTCGTTCGGCCCACTCATCGATTTAGGATGATAGCTGTAGGCCAGTCTTGGTGGTTGATAGTTTCAGATGATTCAATCGGTAAGTACCCGAACAGTTTTATTATGTTGAAATTGATTATGCAAAGAGAATATTATTGCTCAGAATTGTTTTATTATGTCGTTACAAACTACGTGAACTACAATAGAGAAGAGTACTATTGTAGGGATTCTATTAGTGTCGGTATAATTGGAGTGGGTTGTATGAACTACACAGAGCTATGCGTAAATGTCAGCATTGGGCGGGTCCTATTGTAACATAATGTAGTGTAATGTTACAGCCCCTTTAATATACAATATATTATAAATTCAGGCAAAAAAATTGCCCAGACCTTCCTTATAGTGTAGGGAAGGCGTCGGCTTAGAGCGGTTTCTTACGGACCACAATCGCATGTGGTATGTATGTGGGACCCATAATCGCACGCCCGTGGTACCACTAACGCAGCGCTTATCAAAAACATTGATTGGCATGACTATAGGGCAAATACTTGCAGACGGTGTCGCATGATGTTTTTGTGATTCCTTGCTTTGCGTGTGTGGTACCACTGGCTCGAACACTGACGCTTCGCCTAGCTTCAGTACCACAGTCACACACATTGCGAGCGTGTTTCGTGGGTTCTCTGACCTGGCATTCATTGACAGTTGTGTTGTTCGTAGTGCCAAACTCTTTGAAAATGTATGAATTATAGGTAGCCTCATATTGGTTGACTGTGCTGTTATATTGCCTTTTATTATGTTCAACAATTCAGTGAAAGATCTCTCTGACATTCTGTAGTACGAGAATAATTTTTCGAATGTGGGGAATGCCAGGCCTCCACCGTGGTTCGGATTCCACGTTAAACTGTAGGTCCTTCATTTCATCTCACAATTACCCTACCATTACACATTAGCGTAAGTGCGTATAACCCGAACGGGTAGTAAGACGCGGTGCTAATAATAATAATAATAATAATAATTTTTCCTGTTCACTTTGCAGTTCATAGTGTAACAAATAAAACTGACTTTTGAGAAGGCGAGAACTTAAAATAGGATGCACCCAGTACTTTCTACTCACTTTTATATGACGTCGGATTATACGAAGTAGCATTATAAAAAATAAATACTCCTTTTCCTTTTCCATAGTCACGTAACCAAATTACACAAACTTCTCAGCAAATGGTGCACTCCTCCAAAAGCTATATGCTACTGTCGTATGCAAATACCGTTTTGGCCTATGTCATGTGAAAGTGTACATGTGATTGTCGCATTGCTCTGTGGTGCGGGGTTACCACATACCACATGCGATTGTGGTCCGTGTAAAACCGCCCTTTGACTTCAAGTCGGCTAAGAGTGGCACGCGGAACGATTTTCAGTGGCACGCTGAATGATTTGAATAAATATAATATAAAGCCTTTATTATTAATTAAAGCCATTGACGTGATGAATAATTTTAATAACGCGTTTTATGTTTAAATGATTCAATTGTTTTGTTTCAAAATTTCACAATAATTTTTTCAGAACTTAAATTTTGCTAAACACATTTACAACTTTTGTATTTAAACTGAGTTATACTAAAATATTAAATGTTCAAGAAAGAGTAGTCATTTAATGTATTCGATTTATAAACATGTTGTCAAATTTAAATTTTACAAGATCAATTAAATTTGTTTTAATAGTTGTACTATTTAACTAGTATAACAGTATAAACGTTTGGGTGGACTTATGTTGGTTGGCACGCTGAGCGACTTTGCAATATTACCTCGGCACAACACTATTAAAAGGCTGCCGACTCCTGCCTCTTATGGCAACTACTTTCTCTGACTTTCATAAGTGATTTTAGATAGGCTTACCTAGGAAATGCCAGAAAACAAATTGTACCCTTAGTTAAGACGCCCCACCCCACTCCCTTCCCAAACAATTTTCATCGCCAGTTTTGCATAAATGCCTGCCTGCACCTATTTATTTGAAAATGTGCTCAACGTTGGTACTAGAATCCCCCGTTTTGATATATTTGACCCTCCCTTTATTACGACGAAAGCTTTCCATTGGTTCTTATTGCCAGTTTCCTGTCTGAACAGCCCAGATTATGATTACAAACATAACCTGTTTAGCTTCCTCACTAGCTACAGAACATTAGTTTTTTTTTTTAGCAAAATGTTATTCATTAAATTAATCTTCGAATGTATCTCTCATTTCTTAAAGGGAACGGCCCATTCATTATTATTACTACTTCCGTTGCTGCTATAGTAATATTTCAGCATCCAAACGAGCTCGTTTGGGAGGCGTATTGAGCCATGTTGACTTGTATACATGCATTGTTATTAATATTATTAATGCCATTACTTTGCCTCATTGGTGTATTTACTAATCATTCACTAAATGTGATATCAATTGGTAAGGCCCGAACTTGAACATGTTAGTCATCTTGTAATCTCAATATCTTAACAGACACTCAGATTGTAAAGCAGTCGAACGCAAAACTTTTTGCAGCATGTGGTTTTTTGTAATGCCCTCCTTTAAGTTTTTAATCTTTTGATTGATATTTTTCCTCTTAATTTATCCTAGAAGGGGAAGAAAGGTTTATTCAAGGTCTCTCTCGGGCCTCTTTAAAACTAAAAACAACTATGTAGGTCCAGCCTAAAAAACTGAGAGCTTTTGATTGATATGTTTGAATTGGATTTATATAGTGAAAGAAGGACCCAACTTGGAGTTATTTGAGGCACATTCCTATCACTAAATACCTTATATGGGTTTATATATATAATATATATGTATATATAAATATATATATTAAATATAATATATATTTATACATATATATAATATATATATTTATATATAATATATATATATTTATATACATATTTATATAATATATATGTATATATAAATATATATTAAATATAATATATATTTTTTATATATAAATATATATTAAATATAATATATATATTTATATACATATAATATATATATTTACATACATAATTATAATATATATATTTATATACATATATAATATATATTTATATACATATATAATATATATATTTATACACATATATAATATATTTATATACACATATAATATATATTTATATACATATATATATATTATATATATATATTTATATACACATATAATATATATATTTATATACATATATATAATATATATTAATACATTATATATACACTCCATTTACCCTGCAAGATGACAGTCTTACCTTGACGTATCACTCCATGGTACTATCTTATGAGCTTCACAATAGTGTAGTCCTTCAAGGTAGGCATGTAACCTTTCAAGTCAAACAGAATGTACACTCTGGTTATCCTGAACAATATAAGTGCTACCTTGATTACGACCCTATTTTAAAATTAAACCATAGTGGAACCAAACAAGGTCAGCCAGCTATGTTTTAGGGTGAACGTAGGTACACTTTTTTTTAGTTGTAGTTTATTCAAAAAACAGTATGATAATTACCCTCCCACGTCATCGCTGTATGTAACTTATTTTATGTTGGGTTGAAATATATCCGTGTGGTGTGGATTTGACCATACAGAGTTAAATTTTAGAATTTATGTGAAAATGACACATTCACACGTGACTAAAACCCAGAATATTTGACTTAAATTTCCTGGCTAGATTTACACGTCTGCGTATCATTTTTCAACTGAATTCAAATCTTGGCTCTTTTTATCTAACGATAATGTATTATTTAACATAGGCTATCCGAGACGATAGAAACATGATTTAGAGCATCAATATCTCAACTAACTGGAATGCCGACGATGGAGAGATCAAGGTTTGAATCTTGTCCGGGTGCATTGGGGATTGGTTTTCAAGAAATATTTTCCAATCCTCTCTCCACGTTACTACCAGGATCACTATAAGCTTAACGTTCATGTAATGTCCACATAATGTTCACGTAACGTAAGGTAATCATTTTCTTAATGTTTTTAAATGGAAGCCATCATGATGCAGTTCATATTCAATTACATTCATAGTTGGCCAGGGGAGAACTTTCCCCGTAAACAAAAATCTTTAGTTCTTCGTATGTTTATATTTATGGCATGCAGACGACTTCTTCGGAATAATTTGTCCACATCTAGCTAATATCTTGTTACACTTTATTTTGTATATCTAGTAAGCTTCTAATGCAAGGACTCGCAACTTACTCAGATTGGGTTTCATTCTGGTGAATAGTTATTTTTAAAATAGTTAAAATTCATTGTATGTATTTTTTCTCAAGTTTTAGTTATGTGAAACCTGATTACACACTAGTTCCTTTACATTAAGTGAACGTTATGTAAAATTTAAGTGAACGATAAGATGTTCGTGGTCCCTGAATAATACATAATTATGAGCATATCTTCTAAATAACGATACAAATTCGTAATCCTTGGAAGATTTCATTACTGACCTTGGCATGAATTGATATGCCTAATATAAATATGAACATATCCTCAAAGCGTTTTAAGGTAAGGTGTTTCGATGAGTAGGATAGTTATCTACTTTCATGATTGTGCTGTATCCTTTCACTTTCAATATATATCGTTTCGTTTCATGGACCTGATTTAATGTAACTCTCCAATGACATTAATATAAAAATATGACTGTTTTATGAGGTGTATTATAATATAACTCAAAGGTCAGCTATCTTATCCGGCTTTAACCAGTGATTTCAGAATGACTATCCCCGAATAAATCCCAATATTGCCCATTTTATTTTGAAGTGTATCAAACATTCTCACCGTTGAAGCTACTAACTCTGAAATGGCATTCAGCCGCGACCAGGGTGTAAATCCGTTGAGATGGTTTTGTGACCCGTGGAAGGCAATATAGTCCCAGAAGGCACATACGAAACACATGACCTTTTGTACCTTCTCCAACCACTTGACACAAACAAGTTTAGCCTTCAATGAGGCCACTAACCAGACTGAATTGATAAGTAGCCTACTATGCAACACCCAATTTATAATCTCATATTTGCTTGAGTGTATATTTGATATGAACCTTTAACCTGAAGTTTCGATCCCTGTTGGGAATGATTGGAGTCGCAAATAGATTCAATACATTTGGAGAGTGAAACATTTTAACCATACTTTAAAAAAATACAACAAAATTTAAAAATAAATAAAAAACAATTTCACCGATCTCAATTTCTCTGGTGACAAGCTAATAAATAATAGTTAAAAAAAGCCGTATTTCGGAACAATATTTGATTATGGTGACGATCTTTTTTTTTAGAAAAAGCAGGACAACAAATGTAGGCCTATACATCAAACATGCCATAAGTTATCAAAAAAAGGTTAAATTGAGTAGATGGTTAAAAATATTGAGGGGGAGATAATAAAATATTTGAGATACAAAAATATTTACTAAAGCTCTCTTTTCATTGGTAATTGAAGATAATACTGAGCTATATCAAGTCAAATAATAACTTAAAGAATATTAGTTTTATCGAACTTTTTAAATAAATCTGTGTATATTTTCTTCCATTTTCATGGAAATTTATAATATAGGCCTATCTTATATCAGAAAATAACTTTAGTTGTCATTCCACATATACTGTACATGAGCTTTGACAAATATAGCTTGAAAATAAAACTTTTCAAGAAAATTAAACTCAATTGTGAAACTACTTGTACTATCGTTGTTCAATTCTAAATATTATTTTCTCTAAATTAAAATAAATTGCTTTAGAAATTACAAAAAAAGGAGTTAAAAACTAGTACCTATAGAAGTACTACTTTCTGTTTTGTAGGACAACAGGACATCACCCCCAAAAGTACGTATAATCACCCTATTTATGGTTCAAGCGTAATCGTGTATTTAATTTCACGGTTAATCGGTTGGGAGGTGAACTCAAGCCTGTCCTCGTGACTCGCCAGCCAAGGAATAGGTTCGCAATATATTTTAATCAACAAACCAGCGAAAGTATTTGTTCCGTATGAAGGACCAGCGATACATTTATATGTTTCTATGGAAGGACTAATTTGGGTCTAAGTTAGATTACAGTTTATTCCACGTACAATTTATTTTTATAAATGTTTGACAAATTTTGGTGAGTAGAAATTTGCAGCTGTCACCTGTGTAAATCAGTTATAACAGTTTTTAGTCTGATCAACGAATTGAGAACGTGTTTATGTTAAGTTTAATTTCTTTAATAAAAAACCAACCAACCAACAAATGAAATAATAAATGTCACATCAGCTTCTGTGACTGAATGGTCTAAGGCACAATAGACTCGACTGCCGATGATGGGTAGATCGAGGCTCGAATTCATGCTGGTTGCACTGTGGTTTTTACTCTAAATAGTTTTTACTCTCCCTCCACGTAAATGTGGGTACACTTGATCTAACATCAACCTTAATCATCCCTAAAAAATTAGCATAACTAGTGCATATACGTATATCTCGAACGGGTATGACGTGGCACTAAAAATAATAATAATAATAATAATAATAATAATAATATTATTACAAACACGTAGGCCTAATTGAAATCTAAAGAGCCAGTGACTTGGCTGACCATCGAACGATCAACGCAAAATTTAATGTGAGTGTATTATTTTGTCATCGTGTCTTACTACCCGTTCGGGCAGTACGCATATGAAATAATTACGTTTGTGTAATGGGATTGAGAACGATCAGATTTGGAGGAGGAGTAGTCACATTTTTGTGGAAGGAGAAAGGAAAACCGTTTAGAAAAAACAAGCTCAGTTCACCAGAATAGGTTTGAGCCCCAATATTCCCGTCATTGATAGTTTAGTCTATTGCGAGAACTAACCTTTAGACCAGTGGTGTTCAACCTGGGGTATGCATATCTCTGAGGCCACGCAAAACACCTTAGACATAACGTAAAAACGTTATATATATATATATATATATATATACACTCACAAACTTACTTTATGGAACTAAGAACTTAAAAGTTCACTGCCGCAATTACTAAAGTACGCCACCTATCCCGATTTTTAAGGTAGTTATATCCAGTCCACCTCATTACACCCTATACCTATCTTGAGTTAGTTCGATACAATCCCCCTCACTTTATTTTCCAAACAATGTTTTGTAATTAGTATAGGGTATGTAACTCATCATTGTGTAGCCTCCTCCCCTCTCAGTAGCTTCACAGCTCACCCCTTAATGGTCCAAATACCTTCATAATCAACTTGTTTTCTAATACCCTACATTTTTTTTCGTCTTGTAAGGTAAGAGACCACGTTTCACGCCCATAGGAACAACCGGTAAAATTATTGTTTTGTACATTCTGAATTTTAAATTCCTCGACAGCAGGCGAGAGTTTTACAACTTACTGATCGAATAGTAACAAGCAGTTCCTGACTTTATTATTTTCCTAATTTCCAATCTAATATTGTTATTTCTAGTCAAAAGTTTTCATAAATATTTAAACTCTTTAACACTGACGAATTATATTTTGTTCGCAGTAACCTCTAATTTATCGTCCTCAATCTGTGTTCTCTGTGTGATCATATACTTAGTCTTTTCAGCATTCCCTTCTAAACCTATTTCCTTGGCATCTTCTAATAAAATTACTGCCTTTATTGCACCAATTTCCTTACTATTGCCCAACAAAGCTAAATCGTCTTCGTATCCTAATAGCTCCATTGTACCATTTGATGTCAACACATCCCAACTCTCTTGCAATGATGCAAATATGTACATAATATACAATGTGTATTTCATAATAAACACTGAATATAATCAGAACCAGACTTATGGTTTGCCACAAGAGACCTGGATGAGACATATGATCTGGGAGCTCTATTTTTAGTACATTATTAGGATGTAGTTTATTTGTATGTATAATTATAGAGTGTCCTATAACTTATATTATGCATAATTGAAGAGAAATTACGTATGAGAAGAACGCTAATAAAAGAAAGTTTGAATACCCACAGCCTTAGAGCATTCGACCTCCAAAACAGCATTTTACATTAAATTATTTAAGAACAATGGCATGGCAACATGCGTTCCTAAAATTCAGATAATAGCTCAAACTAAGAATGTATTAAAGGACTAGCAGCAGCGAGTGACGCGTTTGACGCGGGTCAATGTTGATTACATTTTGTAATTAAAAGCATTCTATATAAATAGCCCTTAAATATACAAAAATTAACTTATTTTATGATGGTGAAGAAACATGATCAATTTAATGCACCGTATATAATATATTGCGACAGACATATTACATTCAATGTAACACAGATCCGTGCAAATATAACGTTTCATTAATGAGAATCGGATTAATCCTAAAATGTTTCGTGTTGGTTGAAGAAAATCTACGTTTTGTTAAAAACCAACTAAACAACATGTAAGTTAATTAATGTAAAATACAGGTTGTATCAACTGACGTTGAGGGTAGATGAGGTAAAGGGGAAATCCCATTAATAGTACACATTACAAGCAAGGAGGACCGTGTTAACCTAGCTCAGCGCTCGTAGCAAACTAACTAAACCATTATGATATTGATTAAAAACAAGTTTTTTTAGAAGTTAATATTCGCTTTGATCATTAATTCTCCACGATGACATCATTGTGGAACCATTCCCACGGAGGAGAAGTACCAGGCCCTCACCTCCGCTCTCCTTTTAACCCCCCACCCCACGAATTAGACTCTTCACGAGACGTTGTCTGATAAATATTCATTGACGGTGGATGGCATGTGCATGCATGTTTGGCAGATGCGTGAGAGAAAAAGGATTTTTTTTTTGTCTGTGTGTTTATCGATTGATTTCCACATGTTTGATGCGAGCTAGGCGAGACAACGTCACGAATACAAATAAGATTCAGTTTGAATCAATTTATTTCAGAAAGAGAAATTAACAAAGCTTTCATGTTATTTTTCATTTCTCTTTAAAACGGTAGGAATTTACTTTGTTTGAAAACAAAGTAAACTGTTAATAATAAGAAGTATTAGACTACCTACCCGTATGAATGACCACGTGATCTAAGGCGTTAAATTCCCATTGGACAAGGTGAGACACCCACATTTGTGCTCGTGCTCGAATCCGGTTTGAGTGTATTGAGGTTATTTTTTTACTAATTGGTTTCCCACTCTACCTCCACAAAAAGTTGGTACATTTCATCTCAAATTTTATCTTCCTCATCTACATTCTAATAGCTTAATCAATGTGTGCGTATAGTAAGAATGAGTACTATGACGTGGTGAATAAAAAAGTGACCGTTGACTGTGAAAACTGGGTTTTAATCCTGGCTAGGTGCTATGAGGGAGGTTTATCCTTGTGATAAGTATCATCTTAATTTCCTCAACCTATATTCACGGTAATGCGGGTTCGGTTCTAAAACAGCTAGTATACTCCAAGTCATTGGTAGCCGTTTTGTTAAACATAACAATCAAATAACGACGGAGAACTTTATTAACACAGTGTTATATAAACCTAAATATAGTAAGGCTTAATAAATGCTATCTTATTGATATGCATCTGTGTGTTAAAAAAAAAGTGCTCGTTAAATATTAAATAAAAAACTTTTTTCTTATATCACTGCATCTTACTAGCAGTTCGGGCTATACGCCTATGTAATAATTACACTAATGAGTTAGGGATGAAGATGGTTATATTTATAGGAGGTGAGCTCATATTTGAGTGGGAGGAGAGTGGAAAACCATTTTGGGAAAACCACCTTCAGTCCGCCTGATCGAGATTCAAACCTTGATCTCCTTGTAATCGGCAGTTTAGTCTACTGAGAAAGTAACGCGTTAGACCATGTGGCCATTGAAACGGGTTAAAAAAAAGTATTAAATAGAAGTACTGATCATTACAATGACCCATATTCATTTCTAAAAGTTTATATCCCAACGCAACGGTAAATAAATCGCAAAACCAGTTTATGTTTACCACCTGGCTGTATTCAATCTTCTTACACACATGTAGGAGTATAATCCCACATGACACAATCTTTCGTGAAAAATTCAGGGCATACGCTACCTGTTGATAAATCATTCCAGCTCATTATTATGGGTCTGGTGATTTTATGTTTGAATGATATTACGTTGCATATGAAAACTAATCTACAATGACATTTTATTAACAACCCGTTAATTAATCACCTGTTCCTCGCACGGGGTTTGGTTTACAAGATTATCCAAAGTTAAAAATAGATGTAAATATCCAATGTTTAAGGTTTTAAAATTTAACAAAAATCATGTCGATATTATTATTACTTGTTACGACCCGGCTTCCTATTGTCAGACTTTCCACATTTTAGGAGGTAGAGCTGTGGAGTGGTTAGAATTAGTGTTACATAGCCACTATTTTCTTTCATGATGGCTGTTTTGTCTAAAAAAAAAGGCTATTATATTTTGAAACCTTTCAAAGATTGTCTGATGAAAATTCTATAAGCATAAACTTTAAAAAAAGGCCAAAAAGTATTGTTTTGAAGCCGCCATCTTGAATAATATGGCGAACATAAATTTTAATAGCATATATTTTAACTGTATGTCTGAGTTTTGTCCCTGCGACTCTGCACAATTGATGTAGTGGTTTTTGTGTGAAAGAGTAAGAGACAGAGACCAACTCACTTTTTATATTAGTAGGATAAATGTAATTAACACTCTTCTTGTGTCAGTTATTGACTGGAATGCATATTGCAATACAGACTGTGATAGTAACAGCAAGAGGATTGACAGTTTATTGGTGAAGTCATTGGTCTTTGGGTGAAGTGCTTACCTCAGAACCCGATATTTATTGGTTCAAACCCAGTTGGGGTCGATTGATTTTTCTTGGGTGAAACATAGACCTTCCAATAGCACAATTTCCTTCAAAGGGGAAGTATAGTCATCGTTCCTATGTCGATTGTAGCATGTTATAGAACTTTGTAAGGTAGACCTATGTGAAAATACCTTTCCCGGATAAATTGATATTTCCTTTCTCTCTCGCACATATAAACTCTCGTGTGCTGATAAAATCAGTCAGTTCAGAAAGAGCACGTTAAATACCTTAAATAAATAAAAAATATAATGTAATTTGTGGGCACATGAAATCCATTTCAATTCAATTTGATTCTAAGCAAAATAGATTTTTGAATATTTTTGTTATTGGTTAATGTTGAAAAGAAATAATATGTTATGGAGATGTTATTTTTATTCACATCGTAATACTGGTTCGATCTATAAGTATAAATAAAATTACGCTAGTTACGTAGGAATGAGGAAGCTAGGATTTTAGGGGAAATATACCCCCATTTGCTTATAGAGAAAACAGAAAACCATTGAGAAAAAAGTCAGTACTCCAACCGGGATACGAGCCCAGTTCTCTCCATCACTGAACAAAACACTCCAACATAAGAGTGACCCATTAGATTATGCTACCATCGATTAGGGTTCATGATACTTAGCAAACTTTTTACGGCAAATTAGATTTTTTAAATGTGCTGTTTCAAAAATATTTAACAGATTTAGTCCTAAAATAATAAATCCAGTTTTAATTGTTAGCGCCAATAACGAGGAGATCTAGGTTTGAATCTTAGTTGGGTGTGCTGAGGGCGCTTTTTTCAAAATGGTGTTCCACCCCTTCATGCAAATGCGGATAAACTTCCTTTAATATAGCCTTCCTAATCCCCAAAACCATTAGCTTAATTAGTATACAAGCGTATAATCCAAACGGTTAGTAAGACGCAGTGCTTAAATAAAATTGATGGCATTATTTCAATTATTTATTTAATGTAAATATTAATCGTGGTGTTCACAAATAAATAGTTTTTAATAAGTGTGCATTTTAGCTGTAAAAAAATTATATATATATATATATATATATATATATATATATA
>CABFVZ010000562.1:196697-233101 GCA_902151445.1 Timema monikensis | reverse complement strand
TATATATATATATATATTAGAAACTATAGATGCTAAGTTGAAAAATTAAAAGCTTCATAAACCCCAAGCTTGTTGTATATTTGTTTTGTTTATACCTCATCTTGCACGTCCAAGCTATCCGTATCTTTACACTGTACATATGACTGCTACGGGTAAGAAAGTTTGAATCTAGATTGAATGTTCCTGCATCTGCATAGAGTTATAGTGAAAATTTTAAGGGGAAAAAAAACACCCAACTGGGACTCAAACCCTTATATGATCATCAATCGAGTTTATTGCGAGAGTGACTCTTTAGACCAGGGGTTGCCAACCTTTTTTTTTATATCGCAGGTCATTTGAGGTTTTTTTTAAATGGGTGTGCTTGCTTGGAAAATAATATTGAGCAAAAGATTTCAACTTTATATGAAAGAACACATAATTATGGTTTGTTTGCTAAGTCTTTTACGGGCAGATAAAATAGGCCGATGGGCCGGATTCAGCCCGCGGGGCGTAGGTTGGCAACCACTGCAAGCCTATAACATGAGATCACCGAAGCGAGTGCTTTGATGTTATTATAAATGTCCCGCAAACCAGTTCACATTCACATTCCTGATGTGGACAAAAGTCAGGCCCGTCTACTCTGGTTTTTCAGCGGTGAAGAGGTAGGAGTTCGAATCCTGGCTGAGGTTGATGTTTTTCTCTTAAATTGTTTACCACCCTCCTCCTCCTCTCCTAGAAAAGTCAGGCACACCTCCTCTTAAAATACTCTACTCATTCCTAAGATGATTTATTATTATTATTATTATTATTATTATTATTATTATTACCCGTTCGGGTTATACATGCTCACTCTAATGTGTAATGTGTAGGGTGATTGTGAGATGAAATGGAGGACCTACAGTTTAACGTGGAATCCGAACCACGGTGGAGGCCTGGCATTCCTCACATTCATTAGATGTCTTGTTAGAGGTGAAGAAAGGGTTTGGTAATCAGATATATTTGTGCCAGGACCGAGGATTGAACCCCGGACCCCAGCACAGAAGTCCGACACTTTACCCCTAGACCGCCAGGTCACCCATTCCTAAGAGATTAGTCTAGTTAGATTGGTTCTAGTCCGGATGGAAATAATAAAAATAGATAGGGATATTAATCATCTAATAAAAAGAAAATACCGAGAGGACCACTTTAACATCACTATCGGAAAGATAGATTCAATCATGATAATCTTACTAAGTAAGAGTGGCTAAAGTGGTAGTTTACTAAAATAATTTTATTTTAAGTAAATTGATTACTAAATTTCTTTAAAATAAACTCCAAAATTAGGTGATTGTGTATATTTCCTCTAATTTGGATTTGGATTTCAATTTTAAACAACCCGCTACTATGGCCACGTGGTCTAACGCGCTACTATGATTTTAGACTAGACTGCCAAAGACATAGAGATTATGGTTTGATCCCAGTCGGGTGCACTGAGGGTGTTTTTCTTAAATGGTTTTCCACTCTCTTTCCATACAAATCCGGGTGCACTTCATTTCAATTAAATCTTCCTAATCCCTAAAGAAATTAGTGTAATAAGTACATAGGCGTATAAACCAAATGGGTAGTAAGACATGGTGCTAAAAATCTTAATAAAGCTTGTTATCCATGTTATGATTTAAGTGTGTTTATAACCCGCCTCTGTGGCGTAGTTGGCTAACGCGCTTGTCGTGTTAAGCTTGACGGTTGAGGACGGGGAGATCGAGGTTCGAATCTCGGTCAGGTGAACTGGGGGTGATTTTTCCTAAATGGTTTTCCACTCTCACTCCACGCAAATGCGGGTTCACTTCCTCTTATTAAACCTTCCCACTTCCTAATCCATTAGCGTAATTAGTACTTAAAGCGTATAACCCGAACGGGTAGTAAGACGCGGTGCTAAATATATATATTTAAGTGTGTTTATAAAACCCACATTAAATATCCATTGTAAAAAATAACTTGATACCTCAATTTATTCATCGTAATTACTCTAAACATGTGCTATAAATGTACTAACAATGCAACAGGATAAACTATTGACTAAGAATTAATTTTATTTGCTACTAAACTAGGTTGAGCCAGATTTCCTTTAGGTGGAAATAAGTCAAATAACCAACCTTGATCACTCGGCATGAAATTGAACAATCTTATGAGCAGTAAACTGTAAGAGACCGGTGGGACTAGGCGAGCGCTTAGCACATATGTCTGGTTTGGATGATAAGGAGAACACCTAAGGATGATTTTTTTTATCGTTGAGATTTTTAAGTCTTATTTGAAACTAGTAGAAATACAATTTGATAAAATATTACCCTACTTGTGCTCATATCTTATGTTAGGCAGTAATAACAATTTGCTAAAAAAAAAATTCCATCCTTTACTAAATACTATTTTACTTTAAGCCATAAAAAGTTTCTTCATAAATTATGTCCCATACGTACGGTGATGTCTTCGTACTCAATCCAGTAGATAAACCTGTACTTAAAAAATTATAGCAACTATCATGAAATAGACAATGACGTAGCCTAGGTGAAAAATACGACGTGCATTTACTACACGATAATAGTTTTCATACAGTTTTGGAAAAGTTACTGTCACCAACAAATCTAAAATTCCTTTCAGAAAATGGTTGGTGTATGAATAAATTAATATAAATGAAAAATTTGAAACTGTGATGTAACATTAATTTTATGGAATATCTACAAGCTTATAGAATTATCATCTTCAATATCAAATATATCAGCCATCAATTACTCTGTTTTCAAAATCCAGAACAATAATAACTGCCGGTCACGTAAACAATAGAAATCCTGTGTGTAGTTAGGTTTGTTGTCCTGGCATGAAAAAAACTCAAACCCGTTAAAAATATTTTCCCCATCCACCGGGTCACGCTTGTATTTTAATTTTAGCACCGCGTCTTACTGCCTGTTTGATTTATTCGCTTAAGTACTAATTTCATTAATGGTTTTAGGATTAAGGAAGGTTATATTTATAGTAAGTGTACCTCCTTCATTTGCGTTGAGGGAGAGTGGAAACACGTTTTGGGAAAAAAAACTCAGCACATCCTGCCGATATTCGAACTTTGACCTCCGCGTCATTGGTAGCCTACTCTATTGCCAGAGTAGCGGGCTGGTACAAACATATAACTATGTTTTAGTTTATTATTAAATACTGTTTGACACATGCGTGTGTGATAAACATCGCTGTAAAATATATCCTGCGCCAATACAAAATTATGTACAAGTTTGTTACTTGTTTTGTTGTCTTAATGATCATCGCTCACACGAACCGTAGTATTTGACTTTTACTGAATTCAGTGCGGAAGCATCTCCCGTGTGTACTTGGCATTACAGTTAGAATAGTAAAAAAAAAATTTAAAAAAAAATTATATAGGCCACACAAAGTAATGTTCACACATAAAATTCTTCAAAGAACCGAAGATAGGCTAACATTTTAACAACATTCATGCAGCGTCACTGGTGAGATAAATCTGCCGGAAACCTCCACGCATTAACTAACATAATAATAATAGTAACCAAAGCAATAATAATAAAAAAAAGGTCCCTCGACAAATTAAAGTGCCGTTCTTTTCCGGGGCGCAAAGTTTTAAAAGCGTATTCCACAGTCAGTATATTTCATTAGCACACAATAACTCCGTTAATTTCACACTAGCATGAATATTTTATTGTAGTGGTTGACAGAAGTGAAGGGGGTAGGGGAGGGGGGAGTGTGAGATAGAATGAAGAAGGGGAGAGGAGAATAAATTACACGCTGGCGATAACTGTCCCGTGAAAAGGTACACCCGCTTTGGGTCGACTGTAACATGCTGTGTAATGTTCAAGTTGGGAAGAACCCACATCGGTGCTCGCATAGTCTAGCATGTCAGGCTCACGTTAGAGTGGACTACCAGTGACGAAAAAATCAGGGTTCAAATCCCAACTTAATGTACTGTGGGTGATTTTCCCTAAGAGGTTTTACACCGTTTTTCCGCAGAAGTGCGAGTATACTTTCTCTCAAATTTGACCCTCCTATATTCAGTTAGCGTAGTTAATGTATAAATTTAACCCGAACAGTTACTAAGACTTAGTAGAAAAATACAAGTTGAGAGTAAACAACCATCCATTTTGACACGCAGTGATAAATGCAACACGCGATTAAATAAATTAGAATTAGTGCTAACTCCAACTTTGCTTATTTTGGATGACAAGGGGAAACTCCTTAACTTAGCTTACGTAAGACATAGAGATATGAGCAGGAATGGCGTAGTGACCCAACCACCTCAAAGTGTCGAGACGTGGAATCAAGAATCTTGGTAATCATATTATTATTATTATTATTATTATTATTATTATTATTATTAGCACCGCGTCTTACTACCCATTCGGGTTATACGCACTTACGCTAATGTGTAATGGTAGGGGGTAGGGTGATTGTGAGATGAAATGAAGGACCTACTGTTTAACGTGGAATCCGAACCACGGTGGAGGCCTGGCATTCCCCACATTCACAAGATGTCTTGTCAGAGGTGAAGGAAGGGTTTGGTAATCAGATAAATCTGTGCCAGGACCGAGGATTGAACCCCGGCCGCCAGCACAGAAGTCTGACACCTTACCCCTAGACCACCAGGTCACCAGTAATCATATTAAATGTAGCTAAGAATTTGTTTTCTAACTATAATTAGTTGTGTATTCATTAATAATACTTTTTTTTATCATTTCAATTGAATGTAAATTTTTAAAAACGTGTTTATAATTTTATAACTTTTTTAATTGCTAGCCGTTATTTACAATAAGTTTATATTCAGTTTACAACCGTATTTATTGTTAATTTTTTCCCACCATTAATTTATACCAATGTAGCAATATAGCAATGGAGGAGGCTGGAGTAGAAAGAGGAGTGGAATGAAAGTAAGGAATATGTATGATAATAATGTGAGTTGTGTAAAGACGGAAAGAGGGTGAACAGAGTATCTCCAATTAAAAACAGGGAAGTGCCCTCTCAACATTACTATTTGTGTTGAAGATGGAAATGAAAATGAATAGAGGGGCAGGCAAACTGGGTGAGGAGAAAATGAAAGCAATGAGGTTTGCAGATGATTTGATGGTATGGGGGGGGGATAAAGAGGAACTACAGGAACAGCTGCAGGAATGGAATGAGGATGTGAAAAAGTGTGTAATGAAATTTAGTATGGCGAAAAGGGAAGTGATGATGATGACAAGACAGAGAACCAGGTCAAGAAACGTAGCAGAACTGGATGGATTAGATTTAAAAGAAGCAGAGAGAGTGTGAAATATTTGGGTAGTGTGATTGAGACAAAAAAAGGGCAGCAGATAAGATATAGCGAGATTAGGGCAGCAGGAAGAGGTATTATGCAGGTGTGTAAGAGACATACTATGAAAAAGAGATGTGCCCCTAAAGTGTAAGGATGTGTTGTATGGAGCATACTTCATACCCATAGTAATATATGCGGAGGAAACTTGGACTTAGGGTAAAAGAGAAACAAGGAAAGTGGAGGCCATGGAAATTGAGTTTTTGAGGAGCATGTTAGCTGTAATCATAAGAGATAGGATTAGGAATGATGATGTAAGGTCGAGAGTTGGGGTACAGGGGCTACATGATATAGTAGAGGAAGTTAGGATGAGATGGTATGGCTACGTAATGAGAATGAAAGAGGAGAGGATTCAAAGAAGATTAATGGGTATGAAGTATGTAGGGAAGTTGTCACAAGGAATACCAAGGAAGAGATGAGAGGAGCAGATATCAACAAGTGTGTAAGTGAGAAGAGGAGAGTGAAAGAGAGTACAGGAAGAAGAATGGTGGAAGGATAAAGGGAGGGTTGGCATTTTATTAAACAGAGCAAGCCACAGGCTGAAAACAGTTCATGATGATGATGAATTTATTCCTCTGCGTTAATAGCTACAAGAAATTTATAAATCGAATACGAAACAATGGTTATTCCTGTCAATAAATTACAAAAAAAAAAGTCAACAAATATAACTTAAGCAAGATCTAGGAGGGAGGGTGGGGGCCAGTCGTTTGCTTATTTGCGTTTACAGAACGGGAAGGTTGTCCTAAATTTCAAAAATGTTCTTACCTAATGCTTTAACGCACCCTAAATAGAAAATTGGTGATTTCATTGATGATCGATGCCTTAATTATCTTTTGGTGCCTTAATACTCAATATTATGGTTATTTATTTAATATATATTCAATTACTAAATCTAAATATTAAAATATTATTTTTATAGCATATTTAATTTGATCAATGCCTTACCCTTCCGGTATACACTCATTTAATTACACTAATGGAGTGTGGGTGAGGAAGTTAGTCCTTTGAAAGAATTTACCTACACTTGCTTAGTGATAGATTGGAAAAACATTTAAAAAAAGAGCATGGTTCTACATCATGGTAAAACCTCACAAAGTCAAAGCTTAGACAGGTTTTTAAATTATTATATGGTAGACTACAAGTCTAAAGGTGCCTGGTTCGATTCAAATTGGTGCTTGGTGTGTACGGATTCTAGATGTTATCCCATTATTTAATATTAAGCCACCAAAGCTGAGTGTGTAGTATTTTAAGTAGGCTTACTCACATGGCTTGATTTATTTTGTAGGTCGCATTCCTTTAATATTTGTGACTGAAAGTGAACTTAAAATATCCCAATAAAAATAATAGCTTTAAATGTGTATATGACCAAAATAATCCGTTTTATTATATTGCATGTAGCTTTATAATATTATGTTTATGTAGAAAGTACACGTTAAATATTAAAAAAAAATTTTTTTTGATTTAGTTACACCAATACCTTTACTCAAATAATTATGTATGTGATTGAACTTCGCACAAAGTATTTCAACTCTTTAACGAGTATAGTGAATATTTACACGCAGCCAATTAACTGGTATAGGAATACAAAAGTGTATACAGTACACAGAATATATTTATGTCTGATGAATATTTATGATATTAGTGTTTATTTCGCTGTGCAACTTTCCCACGTTCTACGAACAACAACTGAATAGTTTGGGTACAAAAGAAGCCTAATTAAGACGATAAAGTCAACAACAATACTTGGAAACTATTTAAATTTGAAAAAATAAATTCACAACTTGTTTTTTTTTTTAACCTTGAATGGGTAACTAGAAAAGCTTGGAAAGAACTCCCCATTTGGAGTCTGGTTTATGTGTTAGTCTTCGAATTGTACACTAAGATTTAATAAAAAAAAAATCACAAATATACTAAATTATTATTTTTTGGTATAGATTGAAATCAAACCAATGTACTTTAGACCTGCAATGATCCTTCCAAATAGCCGGTAAAACTTTTGTTTACGTATTGTAATATCAACAAGGCTCGAATATTTGTCAGGGGTATGGTGGCATTTGACCAGATAATGATTAAGAGAAGAGAAAAAATCGTGGTCAAATACAACATGCCCACAACAAATACTCAAAAACTGTTAAGAAGGGTATTTGTATAAAATTAAACTAAGTGTATCTGCAGAAGCAATGTTTTATTTAGTTATGTTAAAAAACTATTTTTGTCTCAAATTTTTTTAAAAAATAAGGGCCTTTTGTTGAGTTCCTTCCATTCTACCTTAAGCCTACTTAATAATACAGAATTATGATGAATCTCAAACGAATGGGGGGGAAATAATCATTATTTATATAATTTTTGCAATTTTGGTTTGAATGCCATCCACAAAACCTTAAAAATCTCTCATTGCTAATTTTACCGAATGGTAACTCAGCAGGGACATCAACTATCTGTTCATTTAGATATACTCTTTCATACAAACGTCAATGTTCTCAGAAAAATGTCCTTTGTCCCAAAATATTTGCATGTCATGATTGTGTTTGGATGGATAACAACAGAATGTAAAATAAATACCTTAACATTATATATTTTAAATAAAAAAAACTGGAGAAGCAAAACTAATCGAATTCAATCATAGCATAAGTGCTTTTCTCCTTTCATATCTCATTCGTCGTAGTAGAAAAAAACAAACAAACAGGTTTGAACGGGAAATGTGACGCAGCAAGGATCGCAAGGTTTTTCTTTACAGATACATGTTGCGTTATTTTGAAATAGCAAGGGAAAATAAAATCACTAACCCCTTTCCCTTTTTTAAAAAATTGAAATTGCATGTAAAAGTTTGTGGTTTCAAGTAGTTTGCATGACTCTAAATCGGTAGGATAGTTCAACATAATCAGGTACAGTGGATGCTATTTTTCAATTTGATAATTGATAATTCAATTGATAATCATAAATCTACCACTCTTTTTAAGTTTTTAGTCTTTTGTTAATTATTGGGTCTAATAAGGAAATTTTAAGATTATGAAACTTATCTCAAAGCAAATTACTTTAGAAAATATGACATATAAAATATTTTTTAATTAATTTTTAAAATTAATTTATATAAAAGATGTCATATTTATTTAAGGATTAGGTGGGAAAATATATAATACTAATAATTTACTGTACCGCTTCGGTGGCTGAATGGAATAGGGCGTCACTTTCTCCATTGTCCAGACTGCCAATGACAGGGAGATTGTGGTTTGAATCTGGGTTGGGTGTACTGAGATTTCCCTAAATATTTTTCCACTTTACCTCCACGCAACTTCCTCTAAAATAGAACTAACTCATCCATAGAACATTAGCGTAATTAAGACCAAAAAAATTATTGCACACCGAATCAATACAAATTTATCTGGCAATTGATTTAAGAAATACCCTGAAAGATGAGAGACCATTGCTTCAGTTTTGTTGAATATGTAAATTTTATTGACTACAGTACTATTTTCATAGAAAGTAGGTACCTTATCGGATGGATAGAAAAGTCACTAAATCTACTTTAACGTATTCATACTTTATGTCATGTGATTTGCAGCTGTCACTTTTTATAATCATTATCAATTCTGATAAAATAATGTTAATTATGTACTAAAATATCATAAATGTTGATAAAGTTTCTTTCTACAAAAATCCTACTATTACTACTCAAGCTAAGTAAATAGGACGAAAATGACACATTTTAAGAAACCACACCCTTAAAGCGGTAGTAATAGCCTCACATTTTAGCTGGTCGCCATTGTCGAGGTATGAATCCCAGCCGGGTATTTTCTTCCCTACATTGTTTTCCACTCTTATCTCCGCGCAAGCGAGCTATACCGGACCGAGTGGCTACCGCATATTGGCGAAGATAATGGCAACATTGGCTGATAGGGGGTGTCATGTAGTCAGCACAGTGAGCCTTTAGGCCACTAATTTCAGTTTTATAGATCGAATCAGCTACTTCTTTATTCAAATAGCTCAAGAGGAGGAGTTGAGTCCTTTCCAGAACCACTGCTTCACAGAAAAATCTGCAACCACCAGGCATTGAGCCTAGGACCTCTATATATGTAGTCAGGAAATCTTACCACTAGACCAAAGAGGCTTAAAGCTAACGTAATCTAATTTGCAGAAAGTAAGGATTGGAGAATTAGATAACCTTTTCGTTTTAAAAAAATTCTGTAGCCTGACCTTACTTCAACAACAAAAATATTAGTAGAAACAGTAGGTTTTATTTAATCTTGCCAGTAATAATAACTATTAAGTATGACAATAAACAACTACATTATTTGACCTTTAGCTAAAAGGTCCTATAACGAATGTAAAATCTAAAAGTTGAAATGTTCAAAACATACATCCCATTCTATGAAATGACAGAAAATCTCGCCCAATAAACAATTGTTAACAACCTCATGAATTACTTGTGAATAAATTATAAATTGACAATAGGTTTAATTTAGACTCCTTTGAAAATAAAAATCAACGTAATGACTCATTCTACTACATTAAAATGTGCAACCTTTCCAACAACCGTCTTATTATTATTATTATTATTATTATTATTATTGTTATTATTATTATTATTATTATTATTATTGTATCGTCCTCACCCCATTCTCTTCCCCTTCCTCATCAACTAGTTTTATTCACAAAAACAAAACATCCTGCTCGTCTGATACTTGGGACAACCTAAACCAGTCGTGAATATTCTATTTCTTACTCTCTATAAGATATGCAATATTTTATTATGACGACAGTAATAGCCATGATGGCATTTAAAAAAATCACTTGAAGCCGTGTGGGAAAAAAATAGAATAATTTATTATTATATACGTAATAAATAAATGAGCAAACTGGAAAGTCAAGCGTTTAGTGACGATAGAAGGATGTTCACTGACAAAAGAACACTGCACTCTAAAAGATATACACAAAGTAAAAAATTGTATATGGAAGGTAAATTTAAACTAATGAGTAAATACAAAGATAATAATAGAGACCTATTTGTGCAAGAAATTAAATTATTATTGTTATTATTATTATTATTATTATTAGTTGTTGTAGTAGTAGCTCGACTGCTGAGGACGGGGAGATCAAGGTTCGAATCTCGGTCGGGTGAACTAGGGGTGGTTTTTACTTAATGGTTTTCCACTCTCCCTCCACACAAATGCGGGTTCACTTCCTCTAATTAAAAAACCTTCCCAATTCCTAACCCATTAGTGTAATTAGTACTTAAAGCGTATAACCCGAACGGGTAGTAAGACGCGGTGCTAAATATTATTATTATTATTATTAAAATAAATACATTTTGAAATAAGCACGCGATCTACAAAATAAGTTTATAAGAGCACATTTGATTCTATAGACACCAGTTTGATCAAAAGGGCCATATTTAAAATCGAAAGTACAGAGAGGAACTCATTTCAGAAGATGTTCTTAATTTTAACGTTAAAACAAAAGGAAACTTAAGATTAAATGATATTTTATGTACTATATTTTTACTTGGGAATACGAAACATTTTTGAATAAAGGGTGTGAGTGCTAGTCTTTAAATATTGTGTTGAAGTCCCTTTAATAATTTATGACAAATGCATATCCGTAATCCGTGATCTCTCGAGTGTTTGTTTCTTTTCAAAAGAGAAAACATTTTTTTTATTCAAACACCACGTCTTAATACCTGTTCAGGTTATGTATCAACACACTTTTGTGCTTCTCATCAATGCAAATATTTGGTGGGTCAATTTAACATTTTTTGTGAATCGATCTCTTGTGATTAAAGATTATATATTAGATACATCAACCTTATTTCATAGATCTCAGTCTGAATCGTCACTTCTCCTATCAAATTGAAGAAGTGATGAACTCATTTACAATTTAATAAAACAAATGTTTGGGAAGGAACAAACATAAGAGAGACAAGTTTAATAAATCAGTGTATTTAAATTTAAAAGGTTAATATAACTACATAAGGTTTAAATTGATATTACACTAAAAAGTCCTTTGTTAATTAAGAGAAATAAATCGGTTATAATAGAAGCAGTAACCTCAATAACGAAAAGTTGAAGAAATCACCTTTGTTGTACTTGCAATCAACACAAGCAAGATTGAGTCTATATTACAATTGAGAGTAACTCTTTACTAGAAACTAGCTCACATTGCGCTACGAACGTGCGTCTGCCTCAACACAACGGCAATAAAAATAGGAAGAAAACATTAATTTAAAGTTAGGAAACAATAAATAGTTTTAATCTAGCCTCGCAACTAGATTTAAACTTGGAAATCATTTATATTGTTTATAGTTAAATAATAGTTAAACATATCAAATTCTAGTAATTCTTAGTTTAAAGAGTTACTACGATGGTAGTTAAATGAGCTATCTAGCATGAGTTAACTCCATAGTGAGTTTCGTAACACAAAGATTAAGCTCCTAGCAGGGGCGGCTCGTCCCTAAGGCGCGGAGGCGCGCGCCCCCCAACCCGACGAATCCCCAGTTCCTTTTAAAATTATTATTCGCTCTCTCACGACAATTTTATCTTGCCATAATAGTTTCAAGAAAAATATGTTTTTGGTTTAAGTAATAGCAGGCAATGTTTTCAAAATGGCATGCAGTCGGGCGCGAGGCGGTCAGCGCCTGATATTGTGAAACCAAACCTTCCCACCTCTTCATCCTCTTCTCTTCAAATGGCATGAAGTCAGGCGCGCGACGGTCAGCGCCTGACAGTGAAACCAAACTTCCATCCCCTTAACCCGTTGTCCTCCTCCTGCTATAGCCATCTAGCTAGCTCTAGCATTGCTTATTCTTCTTTTGAAGGCGCACTCCCTTACGCGCCCTAAAGGCCGCATTAGGGTTCGGCCAGACTGACAAGCGTGCGAGCGAGCGCGCAAGCGACTGGGTGGCCAGACTGGCGAGCGAGCGAGCGCGTAATTAGCAGACCCTAGTTCATTAGATATAATATATAATATTAGCACCGCGTCTTACTACCCGTTCGGGTTATACGCTTTAAGTACTAATTACGCTAATGGATTAGGAATTGGGAAGGTTGAATTAGAGAAAGTGAACCCGCATTTGTGTTGAGGGAGAGTGGAAAACCATTTAGGAAAAACCACCCCCAGTTCACCCGACCGAGATTCGAACCTCGATCTCCCCGTCCTCAGCAGTCGAGCTCAACACGACTAGCGCGTTAGCCAACTACGCCACCGAGGCGGGTTAGTTCATTAGAGAAGATGTCTCTCTCAAAGACACTTGGTACATCTCTGCTACTCGAAAATTCTTACAAAAAATATTGTGTGAACTGAAGGTGATTTTTAAAACTTATTTATTGTTGTGGTTTTTTCATACTCTCTCCAAACTAATGGTGATTCTTATTTGTAAAGGCCTACTTTGATTATAATATTGAATTATTTTAACATATTGGGTTTACATATATACATTATATTATTTATGGTCTTACCAATTAAATTAGGCCATTAATACCAAGTGTGTTAAACCTATCACTGATAGAAAAAAGTCAAATATCATGTCAAAATGAGAAGTTTCCCCAGCACTCAATGAACCAACATACAATAATATTGCTTAGCGCCTGTAAACTAGACTGTACCGGGTCGAGCGCGCGCGCTTGAAAAATAGAACCAGTTCTATCTTTCAAGCGCGCGCGCTCAGTCGCTCCAGTGTGGCCACCTCCCATTACAACCAATGTGTTCTATTTTATATTTTAGTCGCTCACGCGCTCAGTCTGGCCGTACCCTTACACGTAGCAGGTTGCAAAGCTGCTTTCTGACGTCGTTTTACAGCGCTGCAACCTGCTACGTGTAATGCGGCCTTAAGGTTGAAAGCTTGTGAAATGTGTATAGCGTGAACCAGCAATAATTGTTGTCAGTCATCCTGCGTGCTCCTGCATCTTGAGGATGTGCGTGGCATATGCGTTTATAATAATATTATGTAGTGTTATTTTAGGATAATGTTTATTTGAGTTATATGTTTTAATATTTTTTGTAACTAGGCTTAATATGAATAGTTCAATTCAGGCGCTTAAGACAACGAATATTGCAAGATTAACTCTTGATCAAAAAAGAGAATTGAATTCATTATGTAGGCCATGTCCTGAATTTTGTATGGAACAAAGTGAAAACATACATACCTATATATTCATGCACATTACACAGCTGCAGAGTTTCTACAACACATCCATGTCCCTTGGGGGATTTTTTTTTATCTTTCCATGGTGTTTGTGATATTAATTTTTGAGTTTAACTAAATACATATTTAGCAAAACATATTCCGAAATTTGTGTCTTCTTTTAGATATATTATTTAGAGATAATTTATGAATTAAACAGGCTGCGCCCTCCAGCTTCTAAAGTGAGGAGCCGCCACTGGCTCCTAGTAAAAGAACTATCTGTTTATAAATAGTAAATAGCGAGCTACCAGGAATCTAGGCTGCTAAGATACTATGGCCGGTCTATTCCTAATTAGTACTGCCTGAACACTCAATAGTATATTTATACTTCCACCCAATCCTGGACACACTATAACTAGTACAAACAATAAATGTATTAACTAATGCAAACAGCGCCTAAAGGGGGCCAGAGACTATGCACTATCCCCACGGGTCACTACTATGAACATGTGGGGTGCTCCCACAGGTTTCGAACCGTAAAAGGTTACATTAAAAGAAAAATAGAGACTGGTATCAGTCATAGACCTAATTAGGTCATTGAACAAAGCGTTAGATAACCTGATTTACACCATTAAGTGATCCTAATCATGGCCATACAGTTTAGGGAGTCATGAATTTTCCCTAGTATATAACACTATGTCTTACGGACATAGAAAAATAAGTCGGAAACACTGACATACTAAATAATGTCGTATGAACCACGATATACAGAGCATTAAGCCCATCATTAAAAACTACGCCATATGTGAAAACATGCCACCACAGGTTTTTATAACGTTTACTCTATGAACATCAAACATTACCGGATTGAAAAGTAGTTTATTAACAGAAATATTAATATGAACTAACAAAAACTAAATACATATCAGGCAAGAACATACTATAAACTAGAACTACCAACATATGCATAAATAATGAATAAATGTTAAATTGCTATACCAACACTTTGCCTCAATTTAACATGCTTTAAATGTGCATTGAGAGGAGGCAAATGTGTTAAACATTGATGAATCTTATAGTGGGGGCAAGAAACAAGGGTGTAAAAGGAGGTAAATGTTGGGAACATGGAGGAATACATAATCTATGAGGTATTCAATCCCAGCCACTTACATAGCTGTTTAAACTTAGTATCATTTAAGCTTTTGGTTAAAATGTCAGCAATTTGAAATTCACTTTGAACATATTCAATCTTTAGAACTTTATCATGTACTAACTCCCTTACAAAATTATATTTCACATCCATATGTTTCAATCTTTTGTGTTCCCACTTCTCAAGACACTTGATTGCAGGCTGGTTGTCCTCATATTATATGATGGGCACTTTGGGGTTGATTCCCAGCTCCAGTAGTAGATTGCAAAGCCACAGGACATCAGTACAGGCATTGGCAAGTAAAATGAATTCTGCCTCACAGGTACTCAAGGCAATAGTGGGATAATTTCTAGTTGTCCAAGATACAGTTGAACCAAAAACTTTCAGGAGAAATCCAGATGTTGACTTACGACTGGAATCGTTGGCCCAATCTGCATCAGCATATGCGATTAGGGGTGGCCCTTCTTCTTTAGGAAAGTGCAGAGCTAGGTGTGAAGTTCCTTGTAAATAGTTAAGAATGCGCTTCAGTAACTCCCAATGAGTGTTAGTTGCACAGCTTTGAAACCTGCTGAAATAATTGACAGAAAAACTCAGGTCAGGTTGACTAAGATATATACCATCGTTTCTTTTCTAAAATTTTATTCCGAGGAAAAAGTGTAAGTTACCCAGATCTTTCATGTCAAATTTAGCTTGAAGTGCAACTTTGATCTTCTCAAGAGGTTGTATATGAGTACTGCTGATGATCAAATAGTCAACAAAAATCAGTATGTAGACCTTGGTATCACCAAAAACATGTAGGTACCGACATGGATCATTCTGCACTGGTTGAAAGCCAAGTTATTGAATAAAAGTGTCAAGGAATTTGTTCCATTCTCTGGGTGCCTTCTTGAGGCCATACAATGATTTCTTGAGCCTGCAAACAAGTTCTAAATTATTTGAAAAACCAAGGGGTTGTTGCATGTAGACTTCATCGGACAGGGTTCTATGGAAAAATGCATTCTTCACATCCATCTGACATGCATGTAAATATTCTTGATTAATGATTGCTATCATTGTTCTCACAGTAGTCATACGTGCTACTGGGGCATAAGTCTCACTAAAATCGAAACCTTTCTTCTGTTGACAACCTTTAACCACCAACCTTGCCTTATAGCAATCATAATTACCATCTTGATCTCTCTTGATACTGAAGACACAGCGACTGGAGATAGATTTCCTACCAGGGTGTAGGGAAGTCAGTTCCAAGGTGTCATTTTTCTTAGGGGAATTCATTTCCTTTTCCATAGCTAGCCTCCAGTTCCTCTCATCAGGTCTACCCTTGACATCATCAAAATCTTGAGGAAAATTGTCAAGAAAGCTTTCTGCATTCATAGCAAATGCTACATAATCTTGCAAATAGCTTGGTTTCATGTGTGGGCGTGAGCTACGACGAAGATCACATTCATCTGATAGTGGAGGCGTTTCTTTGTCCAACTCTTCATGACTGGCTTCGCTTGAAGGTAGGCTTCCTTCTGATGGAATGGTAACTGTTTCATAAAGTAGTGGTGCTCTCACTGCTGGGGATGTGGTCATGTTTTCTCCTACTCCAAGTGGCATTTTCATCAAAAAACACATCATATGCCAAAACAATCTTTCTCGTGATAGGGTTCCACATCCTATAGCCATTGGGGAAATGGCCGACCATGATGCACTTTTGGATACGATTGTTCAGTTTCCCTTTAAGTAGCTCATTAGGAATGCGTACATAGCCAATACAGCCAAAAACACGCAATTTTGACAAATTTGGACGTTTACTATACCAGACCTCAGCAGGGGTTTTACAATCCAAGGCTACTGTTGGGCTTCTATTAACAATATATACTGCTGTCATCACAGTTTCTTACCAGAGATCTTTCGAAACATTTGCGCTTAATAACATACACCGCACACGCTCCATTTGTGTTCTATTCATGCGTTCACTTACTCCGTTTTGAGAGGGTGTATATCTGATAGTATATTCAAACTGTATACCTTTGAATTCAAAGTATTTTCTCATCTTTGAAGTTAAGTATTCTCTACCTCGGTCACACCTGAAGCGGCTTATTCTTTCATTAAAGTGAACAGTTGCTAGAGCTTCATACTTCTTAAACACTCGAATACCTCTGACTTTTCTTTGATCGTGTACACATATATAAAGTGACTGTACTCGTCAATTAGGGTAAGTTGAAGAGCATTCTATTCTTGTGGTTATTTTTTATTTGAATTGTCCTGGTTTTTGTACTAATTTATGAGTTGTGAACTAATGTTGTTTGATTTCCACTGATTTGAAGCCTTTTTATAAGGTTTATACAAAATTAGGGTTATTTATCTCACTCTTTATATCACTCGCCCCTCGCTGGGCCACGTTTTATAATAATATGTAATAAATACACATTTATTAAGTTGACATTCTTTTAATTCAAAATCTCTGTTTATTTCAAGATAAAACAGATCATGTCATCGATGAACTTCGTACGCAGCCGATAGCACAATCGTAGGGATCGCGGACAGGAGCTACAGTCCGAGTACATCAAGGACTGGACTCCTAGTGAGGTTCTGTTGCCCCATCTTTCGCATATATCAATAGCTCATGGAAGCTTCAAGAAGCTTTTGAATAGTAAAATAGAATAAAATATAAAATAGAACATATGGATGGAAGTAGAATGTTATAGAATAGGAAGCTGGCTCAAATTACCGTTTAGAAATGCATATTGTTCCTTTTAGGAAAGTAAGTAAATTTATTTTCCTTATAAAAGACCTTAAATTGTTCTTTTGACTCAACAGGTCCTACGTCATGCACTCTGACATCATTAACAGTGGCTCTTGTGCCCTCTTAGAAGAATAAGTGCTTTAAGTGCCATGTAATAGATTATATAATTTAAATAAAATAAGATACGTTTATAAAGTTAGGACGATATTATTGTCAATGCTCTCACATATTCTTTAGGGCAGGTCAGTAACATTACAAAGTATATATCTCTTACCGCAATATGATGTAGGACTGATCGGACCCATGCCATCACTGTGGACAATCTGCAAGGGGCACTTAGCCCTTGAGCGAGTTTTTAAATGAGGCAATTTAGTCATCTTACCTTAGATACAGTGCTCCCATGGATATTTTGAGGTTATAAGTTTTTGTTTACACACACCGTTCATGCCATCAACCATTTCACTAAGAGACTTCAAACTGGTATTGCCAATATGCGCCAGTCGTTTATGCCATAGATTTGTACAAACTACCTCAGTAACATTGGCACAGGTATTTTGATCAGAAAATGTCACTAAATACATTTTGGCAGACTCGGATGCAACTGCTACAAGTTTATCATGCTTAAAAATGTTTGCTACACCTTCTTAAAAAATTACCTTGCATCCATTGGAATCCAGTCGTCTGACTGATAAGAGGTTATGTTGTAGACCAGGAACGATAAGAATACTGATCACATTGATTTTTCCATCCATCTCAAAAGACGCACATAGATCACTTACTTCTGTCACTTTTAAATTTTCACCTGATTTTGTGAGCTTGATATTCGCAGGACTTGGGATATTATGAATATTAGTCAGAAGATGACAATAAGTAGCACAGATCATGTGTTCTGAATCTCCTGAGTCTAGATACCAGGATGTAAACAAAACAGAATTCACTTCCAAGGACGTGTTGGCTGCCAAACTGAACTCTGCTTCCTCAACTTCGGTCACTTGGGCTTTCTTTTCATTTTCACACGGTTTCTTCTTAAGTTTAAGGCATTCTGAGATCATATGTCCAAATTGTTTACAAAATTTGCATTGACGTTGACTTCGCTTAGTGTTTTGATTAGGCCTAGTTTGTTGATAAAAAGATTGAGACTGTTTCTTATGGCTCTGTGTAACTTTCCGATTTGCTTGGGTCATAAAGAATGAGAGTTTATGACTTCTGCTGTTATTCCCTCCAAAATCGTTTCTGTTCCTCATCTAATAACCTATTCTTTACAAAGCTCAATGTCAATTTTTCGGCCAAAGTCTCAAGAGCAGTAACAACTACATTTGTATTCGTTCGGCATGGTAATTAAAAGATGGCAGACAATATCTAATTCCTCTAATGTAGCACCCGTTGACCGTAATTCACGAATCACTTTATCAAATCTATTAAAATGTACCTCCAGAGTTTCACTTGATGGATCGAACTTGATCAATAAAAGACTTTTACGTAAAAGTAAATGGTTAGCTATGCCTTTTCTTGCGTAGGTATTTATAAGGGAAAGCCATATCTCAAATACAGATTCTTTATCCTTGGCACTTTCAAGAACGTTGTCTGAAAGTTTCAAGACTGATTGAGACTTGCATTTTCGGTCTTTTTACTTCCACTCCACCAGTTCCTTTGTCTTCTTATTCGATATTTCAGAACTACCAGCTTTATTGAAAATTACTTTCGTTCGGTAATCACTTTGAACCACTTCCAGAAAATTGAGTTCATCAAGCAGTGTTTCCATTCTAAACTTCCAGTTATTGAAGTTTGAACCATCAAATAATGGAACACGATACTTTTCTTCATCTGTCATGGTGGCTAACAAGGCTTCTTCTAGACTAGATCTTCTAGAGGTTAATGTTAATGTTGATTCTCTATGCACACTGACAATAATAAATGTTCATTCATTTTAAAGGACGTTGGGCCCATAACCTGAAAACGTGCCACCACAGGTTTATATAACGTTTACTAGATGAACATAAAACATTACCGGATTGAAAATAAGTTTATTAACCGAAATATTAATATGAACTAACAAAAACTAAATACATATCAGGCAAGAACATACTATAAACAGAACTATTAACATATGTATAAATAATGAATAAATGTTAAATTGCTATACCAACAATATGGGCATAGAAAAACAAGTCAGAAACTCTAACAAACAAAACTATGTCATATGGATATAGAAAACAATAAGAACTCTACCACACTAAACTATGCCTTAAGGGCATATAAAAACACGTCAGAAACTCTGACAAATCAAAACTATGTCATGTGGACATAGAAAAAGAGCATTAAGACTAACATTCAAAATTATGCCTTATGGGCATAGAAAAACAAGTCAGAATCTCTGCCAAACAATTCTATGTCAAATGGACATTGAAAAAGAGCACTAAGACTCTAACATTCTTTCCTAATACAAATATTCATAGTGGGAGCCGTAGCCACTTCTTAGACGAGGAGGAGAGTCCGACGCCTCATATATCTTGATAACCAATTGCTTTGTCCGCTGGTCTAGGATTACGTCCAAGAAGTTCCTCCGTCGAATTGATACAGTAGAATACAAAATGTGAAGTGAGGGAGGACCGTTTTATACAAACAGAACTGACGTCTTTGGGGAAGGTCTCCACCCGAACATAAAGGAGGGAGATGATGTAGCAAAATTACCCCGAATGACAAATAGCTCTCGTAGACGGCACGGAGAGTACAGAGAAGCAGCTCTGCCATTTCATATAATTGGGGCTTGCGAGTAAGATGTCGTTTTGCTAATCCTCCAGGTACAGTCAGCTGGGGCACTTTACTGAAGTTTGGGCGTTTTCTGGCAACATGAATTCACCGTGAGTTAATATCTGCCTCACATTATTAGAATATATTAGTTCTTGTAGTATTATTATTGTTATTAGCACCGCGTATTACTACCCGTTCGGGTTATACGCACTTACGCTAATGGGTAATGTTAGGGTGATTGTGAGATGAATTGGAGGACCTACAGTTTAACGTGGAATCAGAACCACGGTGGAGGCCTGGCATTACCCACATTCAGAAGTTGTGATTAATACACGTCTTGTTAGTTCTTGTATTCATCGTGTTAATCATACGTATGGTATTTTGAGTATACGTGTTAAACTGGATGTTTCACACGTTACAAGCCAATAACTATCAATTTTTTTAAATGTCACAATCTATCTAGCCTATATCTACAACTTGAATATTAATATGAATATAGCTGCTTTATTAGCACCGCGTCTTACTACCCGTTCGGGTTACACGTCTATTTACTAATAAAACCAATGTGTTAGTGATTAGGAAGGTTGGGTTTAAAGGAAGTGTATCCAATTTGCATGAAGGAAGAATGAAAAAAACATTTAGCAAAAATAACCCTCGGTACACCTGACCAGGATTCGAACCCCAAGCATCCCATCATCAGCAGGCCAGTATTTTGCGAGTACAACGCCTTGGACTATACCGCTACCAAAGCGTGTCATTTTATGTTGATTTATCAAAAGGTCTGCAGGCAACAAAGAACCATGTATCGGGCCACAAATTAACTTATCTGCTATGGAGACTCTTAGGTAAGCTGTCTAACGCTAGTATTTATGTGCTAATGAAATCCTATATGCTTAAAAATTAATTTTAAAACTTATATAAATAATACAGTCCAACATCTCAGTCTGTGTCATCTCTGTTTACTAAATTAGGTGTCCAAGATTCGATTCCTGAAACGGCAGATATAGGTATCATAGGGTAGATTGAGACTTAAACTTTCACAGTGATGAATTTATGGCCAGGGTTCTGGATGTTGTGTATGTACTAGAAATAGGCTCGTTTATAAATTGCTTATAATTTTTTAAGCTGATACAATCAATTGGTTCAGGAAGTGCACGTCAATTACAAAAAATAAACTCCAAGTCATTCCAAAGCATTCGCTCTTGTTTGTATTCCCCTTACCTCATCCTGCCCTTGGTCTTACTACCCATCCGGATTGACTTACAGTCTATCTTATTTCAAGAAGACATAGCAACTAGTATTACACAGGCCGATTCAAACACCTATTACATATTTTGTTCATGTCTGTAATCAAACCCGGAACACTTTTCTTAGTGGACAGACGCTCTAGCAACTGAACTAAAGAATCTAACCATCAAGTGAGCAGTTTTGCCAACAACAAAAAATAGCCCAATGCTATACACTGTCTTGAAAGTGTGCTCTGCATCGGTGAGCCAGTGGACTAAACGTCAAGCTCATTTTGTTTGGTTCGCTGGTGACGGAGAGGTCGGGGTTTGAATCATGGCTAAGTTTACTGAGATTGCCTTTTCCTAAATAGATTCCCATTCTACTCTTTCACACATTGTAAATGCAAACACACTCCCTCTTAAAGCTACCTTCTCCATTTATAGCCCTGTAGCTAAATGCAAATAGCTGAGACCTATATTGAAACGTGGGGATATAAAAAAAAATTAATTTAAATGTTTAAGTGTTCCAACATGCAGACAAACTGCAAACTATGCCTTCATGAGTCTCATTAGCAGAGCTTATTTAATATTCCACTCAATAATGTAGGTTTTTTTTACCGACGAATATCTCTCTGCTAAGTGCATTGTGAAAACATCAAAGAAAAGTTATCTCTTTCCTCTCTCTTATTCTCTCTCATCCCAAAGAGCAACCAACATGACACACCATCAACTTTAGAAACTTGTGTGTGTGAGTGAGTGTGTGTGTGTGTGTGTGTGTGTGCACCGCATCTTACTGTCAGTTTGGGACACTCTCATATCTACACTAATGGAGTAGGGATGAGGAAGAGTGAATTTAAAGGTAACGTAGCCGCATTTGTATAAATAGTGAATAATAAACAATTTATGAAAAAACACCCTCGCTACCTCCGACAGGAGTTCTAACCCAGATCTACCCTTAATCTGTTTACAATCCAGTATATTATGAGAATGATGTGTTAAACGATGCAATCACTGTGTTGGCTACTTATGAGTTTAATCATCAGCAGAATCATTGTCTGATAGCATAAGTAAAAACATTATACCACTGTTCAAATATGTAATTAATTTCTTAAGTATAATTGCACTGATACACACGTGGACAAAGATGTTAGTTTTGTCACTTACGATAAGTCGGTGAGGTTGGGGTATGAATACCGTTTGGTTGTATGCCTACTCAATTGTTTCCTAATTAATGGTTTCAAACCCTCCTTTCAAGCAAGTGCGGGTACGTTCTTCTCTGTATTTTACCTTACTGGAACCTAATCGCCGCACCCATGACCCTAGAAAGCATACCTTGTGAAATATGAAGGTGACCACACTATACCTGGATTTTATTTTATTACGATTGAACATTTGGAGAACCCTTTAGAAAAATACAACCATACTTTTGCGGTAAACAATGATGCAATTTTACTATATTATTATTAATAACTATAGGTTTTATTTGTTGCTCTCTACGGGTGTGGAACGTGGTCTCTTACCTTACATGACCAAAACAAGATGCTTAGAAAGATATTTGGTCCAAAAAGGATGAGGATACTGGTGAGTGGAGAAAGTTATGTAATGATGAATCATACCCTATTCTCGTCACAAGACATTGTTAGGACAATCAAGTCTCAGAGATTATGATGGACAGGTCATGCAATACGAATGAGAGAATCTAGAAACTTGTCCAAAGTATTGACTGGCAAATCCAATAGGAAGATACCTTTGTGAAGACCTAGACGCAGATGGGAGGATAACATTAGAATGGACCTGAAAGAGATAAGATGTAGTTAGGGATACTGGATAGAACTAGCTCAAGGTGGGATTATGTTGTGTACTTTTGTGAGTGCGACAGTGAACTTTCAAGTTCCTAATGCTATAAAGTAGGTAAGTAAGAATTGTATAGGTATACATGATAGCTATCCAAAGTGACAGCTGCAGATCACATGGCTTGACTTTTGAGTATGTTAAAAATATCTAGTAAAATTTTCTAGCTGTCAGATGTATCCATTAGAAAGAAAATTGGGGTGTACTTGACTTGGGTATACGTGCCTATTGAAAGTTACTTGATCGCTAGAGTGGGACTACTTTAGGTCGTGGCTTCAAAGAATCTCACCAGTATTTCCCACAAACGTGGCGCTGTAGATGTGGCATCGAGAGAAAACTCTCAATAACAGGAAGTATTGCTAACTAATTAACAAGTAGGAAATGTTATCCAATTATCACGTTTTTTTTGTGTTTTAATGTATAATTTTTTTTTTTTCATATAAGTATTTATTTAAATAGTTTAAGTCTTCCTAATCTTCGTTTACTCTGTGAGGTAGCAAGCTTACCTTGTATTATTCCACTATGATACTGCTTAAAAGATAGGGTCGTAGTGTAATTCATCAAGGTAAGACTGCTGGCAAACATAATGTACTTACCTAGTCCCTACTATACTTTTTGCAATATAATAGCATTTTTCTATATCGTATATTAAATTACTAACCAAATAATCACAATATTTTAATATAAAGCCTTGTCCTCTGTGTAGCTCATTTTATTATGAAGTACCAGACACTTTTAAACTAGCCATTAAGCTATCCAGATTTAAAATATTACATTCCAAATAGATAATATGTAAACTAAAATTATTGTTTCTTTTGATACTAATCTGATACCGGGGTTTAATTACTAGCGAGTAAAAGCGTCGAGATCAAAGTCTCAAGATAAAAAGTAATCGAAAGAAAAACATCGGTATAAGTTAAGTATCCCCATCCCTCCACGTGGCCATATCAGGCGACTTTGTCTCCCAAACTTGCGAATAAAGCAGTGTCGAATTTTCAAAACCTTTAGGCATAGGTGGCTTCATCTCTAATATGTGTGTGCTAAAGAGTAAAAAAAAAAGTGATAAAAATATAATAATTTTCCTCGGTAAACACGCATCTACCGATACTTTGGTAAACTTTGAGTTTTTCTTGTGGATAACTTTAAAAACTGGTATTCACTAAAAGTAAATTAAAATATACAAGTTAGTTGTAGTTAGAACACGCTAGTTTTAATTTAATACCGTTTAAATATTTGTTCAACCTTTTCTGACACCATTTATTTTTCATGGTGATCTTGTTTTTTAGCCGTTTCTAACTACTAGTTCGAATTACACATATATACATATCATGTAAATGGGTTAGGAAATGAAGGTGAAATTTAAAGAAAATATATCTGCATTTTTGGAAATTTTAAATTATCTTGGCGTTCAAACCACGTGTTCACTGGCACAGGTAGGTCTCGTTATATCGCACTGAAAAATTCTGTATCATTCTAAAAAAAATTTTTAAGAAAAGTACATATTTGGTCAAAGGAAAAACTTGATATCCGAAAGTAGTTTGTTATGGTGAACACTAATATTTTTTAATAATGTGTGAAATCGTCCATTTTAATTTAAATAGGAAAATGTACAAAACAACTTTAATTTCCTTAGTTCTTATTTTTAAGTATCGCTAAACAACCCCTTCAAGGAATAAATAGTCAACCGAAGCCGTTACTGAACTTATCAGAGAAAGAAACGGTGATTAAGTCACGCATGCATGTCTCCACAACTGCTGAACGGTGACAGGCGACTTTGTCACCCCAATGTACTGTACTTGTTCGGGAAAGAACTCTGACATCTCGGGTCTGGGGTCAGAAGAGCTAATCCCTAGCAGGTAATCTTGCTTTTACTCTCTTCCAAAGCCACGCAACTGCTGAACATGCTTCAAGCAATATTTTTATTTCCTAAGCCACTCTGCATGGCAACCTCTTTCTAAACATATTCCGCAACGTTTGTTGTTATTGCCGGCACGTAAACAACCGAGGAAGACTATTACCCAGATGACAGATAAAACCGCGTCTTTTACTAGCTGAAACTACTGAGACTAAGGATAGCTAGATCCCTTGAAACGGTACTGTTATCTGGACTACATCGGAGATTTTCACAAGCTCTCCAGATGCTAAAAAAAATGTATTTGTGAAACCCACAACACGGTCCATGTTTAATATTATGTACAAAAAATAATTTCCAGCATTTGTGCACCTAAGGCTCAATTCACAGTCCGAATTGCAATGCATGCATTGGTGGATTTAATTGAAGTATAATGTCAGAACATAATCGTACCACTATTTTGGAAGAATCAGTCAGAAAATTAACAAAATCTTCTCTCATTTCTCATTTTTATATCAATTTTCACAGCTTTAAGATAAAAATTTAGGACTTTTACACAATACATTATAAGCTGAAACGTTACTTAACTAAATCAAAAATTCGAACCTTTGATCTTTGGCTCAACGTACAAATGCTCGTCTAACACGTTTCTGATTAACCTATTTTGTGTTGGGCCAAAGTTCACAAGTCTGTAAGTCTGAATACCTACCCAAGCAAATGTTTTTTAAATAAAAGTATTTTTCGGTGGCTATCAGTTGTTAATCACATTCATTTTTATTTATTTATTAGAGGTATTTACTACAAAGGTCCAACTATAGCCTATTTTATACAAAAAGAATAAGATCGTATCATATCTTAACCGGACCATATAAATAAATGGTGCATACAAGTCAATTACTTTCTAGTAAAACATAATAAACACAATTTCAAATCAGTTTCAATTGTTCTAATGTGAATAATACAATGCAATACATTTATGTACCAGTAAAATACATGTTTCAGAAAAACATAAATAAAAAATAATAATTTGTTTTCGATATTTACGTACACCACATTTTCTTATCAATCAGGAATATTTACAAATCTACACTAATGGGGTAGGGTGATGAAGGTATAGTTTATATAAAGTTTACCCGCATTTTCATGGAAATAGATTAGGAAAATATTAGAAAAAACATTTTATTACACCCCACTCGAATGAGGTTATATATCTGATCCCACCGCCACCAGTGAGTCGAACAAGACAAGATCAATGCATATAACTATTATCGTCACGGGTAGTTTTTGGAAGCATGGAATGTATGTAGAATTAATTTCTTTCCCTTTAATAGCTTAAGATAAAGGTGTTGTGAACAAGGTCTGGGTGTCAGGGTTTGAATCCTTAAACAGGCCAAAGTTTTAAAATATATCATGTAGGCCTATTTTGACTTCATAATTTACACTGTATAAGTGATTCAAGGTTCTATCCAGATTTATTTGAAGGTGATTTTCTTTCCGTGACTCAAAGTAAAGTTCTCCAACAAAAAATGGCAATAACAACAAAAATACCCTTGAAGTAATTTAATTTTGTTTCAAATTTAATTGGGAATATAATTATTTTACAAGAATAGCTAACTAAGCATTAAGGAGATATACAAAAATATATTATTAATAATATTTGAGGAAATAAGAGTGTGTTGAACCCCCAAAAGATCCCCCTTCCTCTGTACTTCCCCCCCTCCACCGGAGTCGATGTTAGTTAGCCTGATTAATGAGGAACTAAATACAAATCATTAAGGCGTGTTTGCATTTATATTCATAAAGCTCTGAGGAATGATATATTTAAAAAAATACATTTATTTTGTTAAGATTGAATGGCCCCACCTTTTGGATATTTATATGCATAGAAATTCGGTTCACTAGCTATTTATAAATTTTAGTTAAATTTTAGTAAACAGCAGCAATACTATAAATTTGCCCACTTAGATTTGTATGTCTTGTAATTATATGGTTCTTGTGTTTAGAAAATACTCGCCAAAAACCCGATTAAGGAATTGCTTCAATGATTCATAGCCAGCTTATCACATTTACTCACTTCCACTTAGGCAAATTAACTTGTTTCTTTTAATGAATGGCTGTCAATGGTCGGTTGAGACGAGTTAACTCAAAGTTCATTTGCGTTTACTCAACTTTTAAAAGTCATATAGTTCAAGGAACTTCCTCTTATACTGTACGCATATGCCTTTCATGATACATATTAAAACAATCTTCTCTACAACATTAGCTCAATTTCATTTTAAATAAGAAGTCTGACAAGTCAACAAAAAATATGTTCGCAAATTGAGACTAAAACTATTTGCTCTGTGTCGAATTTTAGATCCTCAACGTAAGAAAAAAACCTTGAAAAAATCTCTTCAAGATTAAGAGGAGTCCAACAAGAAGAAACGTTGGGTCGGTCATGGAAAGAGTTTAATTGAAAATGAGTGGGTTTCTTTCACTCATCTTATTACCAGTGCAAGCTATTTGGATATAACTTACACACTAATGGGGTGCGGATAAGTAAGGTTGAATTTAGAGGAAGCTTACCTTCATTTTCATGGAGGGAGAGTGGAAAACCATTGAGTAATATACACCCTCAGTATGGGCATACTCAAATTGTAGCATAAGGTAAACCTGTAAGATGGTCCACATGAATTGCGGAACAACTTGTAACCCCATTTAACTAATAACCACTAAGCTAACCTAATTTAACCTAATCTAACCTAACCTAATTTAACCTTATCTAACCTAACCTCATATAACCTAATCCAACCTAACCTAATTTAACTTTATCTAACTTAACCTAAGCTAACCTAAGCTAACCTAATTTAACTATCTAACCTAACATAATCTATCCTAACCTAACTTAATCCAACCTAACCTAATTTAATCTTATCTAACCAACTTAATCCAACCTAAGCTAATCTAACCTAATATAGCCTAACCTAACCCCTATGATCAATTTTGAACAAAGTCATTAAGAATTTAGTTTTAACCTCGCAGTTCGTGTCAGGTTAATACCTAGCTTGGATGAGCTGCTCTACAATTCGTTTGCGCCGCTCAGTATATCTGACCGATGTCACCAATCTATCGCGTGAGTGACGCACTTGACGGTGTAAACATCACGTCTCACAACCCATTTGGGTTGACAGATTTGAAATAATTACGCTAATGGGTTAGGGACATGTAAGGTTGAATTTAGAGGAAGTGTAACCTCATTTGAGCGGATAGAGAGTGGAAAACACTTAATAAAACAACATTCAATACATCCAAATCAGATTCTAACCCTGATCTTCCCGACAATGGCAGTCCAGTACTTACCATTCTAACAACAAAGTAAGTTATAATGAGTTAATAATCCAATATTTATAGTTAAGGTGACATACTCAGCTAATTATTTGACAAATAACAAACATGACTAATCTACTTTTATATAGTCATACGCCAGGTCATGTAATCTGGGGTTGTCCCTTTTGACAGATAACATTGACTTCTGAAATATATAAAAGAATCAATATTATCTGTCAAAAGGGACAACCCCAGATCATATATACATGACTAAAGGGAAACACATTTTTTCTTGCTAGCACATTCTTTTTTTCTAAACTCACTTTTCTGCCGTGATTCCACTACAACTTCCCTTTATTGCGTTATGGTGAGAAAACAAGTAAATAAAATAGTATTACGTGATTAATTAGTTACTCTATGGCACTAGGAACTCGTAAGTTCATTGCCACACTTACATAAGTACACCACCTATCTCTATCTTGAACTAGCTATGTCCAGTTCACCTCATTACACCCTATCACTTTCAGGTCCATCTTATTGTTATCCTCCCATCTCATCTAGGTCTTCCCATTTGTTTTGTCAGTCAATACCCTGAACAAGGTTATAGATTATCTCATTCACGCTACATGTCCTGCCCACCGTAATCTACGAGACTTGACCATGCTAACAATTTCTTGTGATTATTACAGAGTATGTAACTCATAATTATGTAACCTTCTCCACTCCCCAGTATTATCATCCGGTTTTGGTCCAAATATCTTTCAGAGCGCATTGTTTTCTAATACCCTATATTTGTTTTAGTCATGAAAAGTAAGAGACCATGTTTCACTATCATAGAGAACAACCGGTACAGTTAATGTTTTGTGTATTCTTTGTTTTACATTTCTTGGCAACCGCGAGATGTCAACAGCTTACTGGCCAATCCATACATTTACAGACTATATTCTTTTCCTAAGCTACAATTTAATATAGTTAAAATTGTCCCTAAATATTTAAACTCATTAACCCTATCAAAGGATATGTTGTTAAAAGTAATCTCTAATTTATCGTCCTCAATATGTATTCTTTGTGGGATTAATTGATCATATACTTTGTCTTTTCAGCGTTCACTTCTAAACCTATTTCCTTACTAGTCTCTTGTAAAATGTTTGCATTTCTTGCAACAGCTTCCTTACTATTGCCCAACAAAGCTAAACAATTAGAGTACCCTAATAGATGCATTGAACCGTTTAATGTCAACCCTTCCCTACTCTCTTGTCTCACCTTAGTAGAATACTCTAAGGCTGGATCACAAAGTAATAGAGAAAGTGCATAAACTTGTATTTCAAAAGTGACCTCCAACTGCCAGACTTATCAGTCAAACATACCTACCTGAATTAGTTGGGCAAGTTTCTTAGATATCTCTCACACCTAAATAAAATTTCATATAATTTGTTTCTTATTACTGAATCACCGGCCTTCTTAAAATCTATATATATATATATATTTGATAAACCGTCTTGTTGTATTCTCACATTTTTTCGAATACTTACTAATAGTAAGAATCGGATCCATTGTTGAACTCTTTAATCGAAATTGCGTGATTAAAAACACCTTAAATGAAAATGGATACGACACCTTAGCTCAGTAGATAGCGGGCCTGGCTACTGAGCTAAGAAACCAGGGTTCGATTCCCGGCATGGCCAAAAAATTATCATTAATGAAAATTTGTGTTTATCTTTTCAAATTGATAAATTAATGGCTGGGGACTGAATGTTGTGCCTATCCTAGTCTTAAGTTAGATTATAAGATATATGAAGCTATGACAGGGTTAGCCAGCCGGTAGTGGAAAACATATAGCTTGAATAATAAACTGACCCAGGCCACAGGCTGGAAAAACATTGATGTAAAAATGTGATTAAAAATGTGTGTTAAGCCACATGGAAGGCTTTTAAAAAAAATTATATTCCTTAACTCTATTTTAAAAGGTTATTCTAGGACAGACCAATGCCTGTCCGAGGACCTCCATCACAGACTTTAGTGACACAATCAACCACCAAGCTCTATAGTCAATATGTGAATGTGAAAAGAGAACTGTTCTTGCTTTATTGTAACTAGTTTTATAATATTTCTGGCGTTAACTTTACTAGTACATTTTAAAATAACTATAAAACCTTCTTATTTTCTTTAAAACACAAAGTAATGCCGATATTTGCAATCATTGAACTAAATTAAAAAGGTTTTAATTGCCTAATATATAATTTAAGAAGTAAATGAAAAATTATTTACACAATAAAAGTTAATATCTTAAATAATTTTGCGTTTTTATTAGATTCAAGGGGACGCCAGGATTTTCAGTTTCTTAAATGTGTTTTTCAACCCATCAATTATTATTATTATTATTATTATTAGCACCGCGTCTTACTACCCGTTCGGGTTATACGCACTTACGCTAATGTGCAATGGTAGGGTGATTGTGAGATGAAATGAAGGACCTACAGTTTAACGTGGAATCCGAACCACGGTGGAGGCCTGGCATTCCCTTCAACCCATCAATTAATTCCTCTCCTGCTTTTAACAAATGATAAGGTGATTTAGTTCCTAGAAAGAACGAAGGTAATCGTGATCAACATTTTATTTCACTTTTTTAGTTTGCTTCTAAAAAAATAAAACAGCAGAAACTTTTATGTAATAACGCGTTCTAGAAATTGTTTTTCAGGATGGATAAAAAATGCATTGTTTGAAACTGGAGATGTAATTCTTTGCTGCCATTGTTCATCTATTCGTTGATCCATTAATCGTTTTTATTTTTGTTGTGGTCGCCTTTAAAAAGGTAAAGTTATTTAGTTTTTGTTATTGTTCATCGCACCTTTAGGACTATTTGCAATTTTACACCAATGAAGTAGGGATGAAGAAGATATATTTTAAAGGAAATTTACCTTCACTTCCGTAGAGAGATTATGTGAAATAATTTAGGCTAAAACAACAAAACTATGCTACTACTGATGTGGGTGAAGTTAAATTGATCTAGCTTCTAGCCCTTAAAGAATTTTATCATTTTGTTTCTGATAAGAGACAAAGCAAAAAGCTTTAATCATTATGAGAGTACTTAGAGCTCTCATCTTTAACCACTTCAAACCTTATTGTATTATACTTATGGTGAGGTGAGACATAAACCCTTTGGCCAAATTGAATGTACACATGCACCGACCATTTGTGGTGAATGGCAGTTGACTTTTATATTGGGGGTAGTAACTATACTTATGTCCTTTATCGTATGAGAATGTAAAAAAAAAGAATCTTTACAGTTTAATTTGTTTTATCTTATCGTTACAGCGTAGAATAGATGTAGCGTTTGTAGCAAATATGTTTTTCTATGGTCACATCAAATAATGTTTCATACCCCAACTCACTTCCGCCCCCCGCCCCCTCCCCCCAAAGAGAAAAAATTACAATTTTATTAATTTTCTCTGCCCTCACTCACTATAATACCCTTTTCACTCACCATCTTCACACCTACGGAGTTGAGTTTCATGTCTTACTCACACTTAAGCTGTCATGTCCTCTCAATTAACTCATCTTCCACCTGTTTCAGCGACCTCATGGTCTAAGTCGTCTTTCTACTCTCGCAATAGACATGACTGCTAAGGACAGAGAGATTGTGGTTTGAATCCCAATAGGGAATTTTTTTACCAAATGTTTTTCCAAGACAGATAAATTGAATCTTTTGGGGTGCATGGAAGGAAACGCAAGTTATGCCCCTATTTATGCAACTTTTATAACGAAAAATATGTGGGCAGATTAAATATAGTATTGCTTCATTAAATGCGTTTAGTTTAATTAATACACATAGTGATCTCAACAGTTTTCTTAAACCTGTCATTAGTTAGAAAATAGGAATTTCCATGGCGTGAGCTTGGAAGCGAATCATACCGACCAAACGGTCGCCATCGTTAGCGATTATAGTGCCGACATTTGCAGATAGAGGGTGTTTTGTGGTCAACACAACATGCCCTCATGCCGTCAATCTTAGTTTTCTTAATCGGAGCTGCTACTTATTTGTCCTCACGAGGCTAAGTTTGACCCCGTTCCAGACCCACTGCTTCACAAATTCCGTAACTCTTGCCTTCTGGATATGTAGCCAGGAAATCTGACCACGAAGTCACATTTGTTTTTTATAAAAACTACAAAAATACTGCCCTTAATTCACGTTACTTTTATCCAACCCTAAAACTACGGACTTTAAACTAAACCAAATTTAACAGTCGTACAAACCACAACAGTGAGCATGTCTCGTTTGCCGACGATGGTGAAGGTCGTGTGTTCAAATCCCAGCCAAATTTCCCAACGTGTTTTTTTCCCCACATTAGTTTCTCACTTCCCTGGTACGTAAATCTGGGCACATTTTTTCTAAATGTATACCTCCCTCATGTTTATCTCATTAGGGAAATAAGCGGTTAGCCTGGATCAGTATTCAAATGCGAATAACGATAAAACAAAAAAAAAAGTAATATAGCCACATGTTTTTAATTACACTGTTCAATAAACTTACTCGTGCAAAATAAAACATTTATTACTGGTTCTTGTACTTATTTACATATAAATGTATCCCCTTAAAAAGTCACTTTGAGTAAAAGTTCTCTTTGTGGAATGTGGAAATATTAGGTAAATTCTTTATGTATTATCGTTTTTTTTTAACTGTCACTAAACAAACAAAGGTTTTAACATAAATTCTTCAGCTAGTGGTCCGAGGAATATAAATAAATATTTAAACCTAACATCGATACAGAGGTCATGGTGGGCAAAGGTGTTGGTATTTACGAATAGTCAACACATCCAATTCGAGCCAATGATCGTAGTCCCTCTTTTCTCTTTATCATCCCCCATCTTGTTAATGTGTTTCTACACTCAATTCTAATATTCGTTCAATGGCCCTTCCCTGGTAGTCTTTTTTGTAACCGTTTTAGTTTTTAAACTAGATCATTTATGTAGAAAATAAATTAATCGTAATTACTTTCTCATAGGATTCTAGTAAACTAACCTCAAATTAATTTTATTTATGTCAGCAAAAATAAATTCTAATTTAACATGCTAAACACTCTCTAAGTACTCCTTTGAAACAAATACCTTTGAATTTTTTTTTAGAAAAAATCAAATATCAAATATTTTTTATCAGTAAACTACCCTTAAACTCAAATTTCATGTAAAAACAAGTATACAGCGTTATTTGTCATATCAAACACCCCCAAATTATAAAGCTTAAACAAAACCGTAAAAGATATTTCGGAAAATTTCAAATTTTCAAAAATCAAGTTATTAGTAAACTAACCTTAATTTGAAGGCTAGAATCAAAATTTTATTTTAAAAATCCTTGAGGTGGGACCATATAACATATAAATTACCAAGTTTGAAAAAATATCTACTAGACCATTTCGGCTGTAGCCCCAGGTAAAGTAAAGAGAAACAGACAAACATAATGACAGACCAAATTGAAAAACTTAATTGTTTGGGAGCGGTGCACATAAAACCTCAAAAGCCATCATAATATCTGGGTAATTTTTTTCAGGACTACAATACACTCTCTAGATGAGAAAGTAAAAAATGTAATAGTATTTGTCTTTATGCTGTAATTAGTTTTATTTTACTAATTGTATTTAACTTGCACTTCTCGGAGTACATGACTTACCAAATTACTTAATTCATGACAGTCACAGCAGCCAGTCCCAAAGAACATATATTCATTATTGTGAAAGGGGAACCCCTAATCTTAACCAATCATAAGTTTTTCGGCCATACTGGGAATCAAACAATAACTATAGTGACAGTTATTTACTTTTATCTTTTTATAACCACCCATCAAATAAATCATATATCCCATTTGAAAAGTACCAATTTTTTTTTTGGTTAGCACCTTATCTTACTACCCTTTGGGGTTATTTAGTATGTACTATTTACGATAATGTGTTAGGGGTGGTGGAGGTTGAATTTAGAGGAAATGTACCCAAATTGGTGTGGATAGAGAGTGTAAAACTATTTAGGAAAAACAGCCCTCAACATATCAAACCGGGATTCGGACCAAAATCTACTCTTGATCGGTAGTGTAGTCTATAGCGAAAGTGACACTTTAGACAAATTGACTACCGAAGTGGGTTGGATTGTATATATAGTTTAAAATATCAAGCTAGTCACTAGTCAAATAAAAATAGGCTACTTTCGGAAATAAAGAACATAACGCATCTTATTCCAATCATATTGCCCTCGCATGAGAGTGAATGGCCATTCAGTTAAAAAAAGAAACATTAAGAAAAATGGAATGTTTTGACATTTACGAAAACCACTCAAAGAAAATATAGTTATAGTTGACTGGAGTTTTATTTTATCTCACTCACTAATGGAACTGCTTTTGAATTATTTATTTTTATCAAAGTTTTAAAATCTAAAATATTTGTAAGTGCTAAGTTTTAGACTTTAAAAAAAATAATAACAAAAAGCGTGATAACTAAAATTATAAGATTCTGAGGAAGACGTAGCTATTAATGATAGAAAATGTGTATTATTTTTTATTTTGTAGATTTTATCTAAGGTGTATTTAAAAATTTTGTTTCATCTTCGCGCACAATTTGCAAACCAATTTACTTGTACTGTACATACATAATAATAGGCACAAGACATCAAAATCTAAGACAAGAAAATATTACTTTTAATATATAGAAGAATTTATATATAAATACAGGATTTATTTGTACACCTCCCATACAAGTAGTCCAACGGGATAAGGCGTCAGGGTGACAAGTGATTTTCTAACCAGTGACGGGAATGTGTAGGTTTAAATCTCAGCTGCCAGCACCCAAATGTAATGTATGCTTGTGACTGTACCATCCTCTTTCCGTGTTAATGCGGACGTATTTCCTCCACACTTTCTTACTGATTCCTGCCCTTTGAATTAAGTATTTATTAGCTTGTGTGTATAAATTAAATAAATGGTAAGGTGCACGCCTTAGACTTTCTCACTCCTTTATTTAAATTATACTTATAACTCATAATATATGTGAAATAAAATAAAATATATTACTTTAGAAATACAAAGGGAAAAAAAGAACATACTATTTCACAAAAGAGCATATTACGATAGATAATATACATGGTTGCATATACATATTATTTTTTTCTGTGCATTTTAAATTCCCCATTCTCCAAAACTCGATTTAAAAAACACATATTTTCTATAACTCCGTAAACATTTATTTTATAAAGTATTATTTCATATAAAAGTTGTTTATATTTAAGAGTCATACAACTTTGCAATGCTAGGTTATTTCATATAGCAAATATTTGCTGAGGTATGAATGATCAAAATTAGAAATTTTCCACTTGTGTAGAGTATCATTATAGTAATTTTAATGGGGAAAATGAGATGCACCATTTTGTTTTTTTATGTTAAAAAGTGCCTAGATACAAATTTTAATCAAAATCGCTAAAGCCAATTTGTATAAAATAAATGTTTTCTCTTTTTGTCCTTCAGTAAATTACTCTTAATTTTAGGATTGGATATTTAATTCCAAAATCAACCCTAAGGAGCCTTAGTGAATCCCTAGATACCAATTTGTATCCTTAGCGCTAAAATGGTTTCGGCTCTAGTCCTAGAAACAGGGTGACGGCATTGCAAAAGAAAAAATAACACTTTTTAGGTTCAGAAGTAAACTCTAGAAACTCTAGAATTGTATTTTTTAACTATCACATTAATTTATCACTTTGAGGGGTTACGATAAAATAAAAGTAACATTTGTAGGTAATCCCAGATCTGTAGCTAACCTCTGTAACCACTCAGCTAAATTATAAGGCAACTTGAAATTTGTTTAATCTACACTAACTCTAGTAGGATTTTGCTGGGAAGGAACTTTTAGAAAATACAAATGGATTTTTGTTGCGGTGTGAATTGATGACATTTAACTTTAATTCTAACATCTTGTGAATGTGTGGAATGCCAGGCTGCCACCGTGGTTCGGATTCCACGTTAAACTGTAGGTCCTTCATTTCATCTCACAATCACCCTACCATTACACATTAGCGTAAGTGCGTATAACCCGAACGGGTAGTAAGACGCGGTGCTAATAATAATAATAAT
>CABFVZ010000562.1:146182-196548 GCA_902151445.1 Timema monikensis | reverse complement strand
ACTTACGCTAATGTGTAATGTTAGGGTGATTGTGAGATGAAATGAAGGACCTACAGTTTAACGTGGAATCCGAACCATGGTGGAGGCCTGGCATTCCCCACATTCACAAGATGTCTTGTCAGAGGTGAAGGAAGGGTTTGGTAATCAAATAAATCTGTGCCGGGACCGAGGATTGAACCCCGGCCGCCAGCACAGAAGTCTGACACCTTACCCCTAGACCGCCAGGTCACCCCAGGTCACATGACTTGACGTGAATTTACAGGTGATGTACCCACACTTACGCGGAGGAAAAGTGGGAAACCACTTAGAAGGAAAAGCACCCTGTATGGCTCGTCTAATATCAGTCGCACCCGCTTGACGGATGCGCATACGAAAAGCGCACTCGCAAGAAGCGTTGTGTTTGTTTTTTGACAAGGTCCGGCTGCAACAAAATGTCACGAGAATTAATTTTAACCAATATGACTCTTTCATTAAAGTAATATTAATTTCTAAAGATAGGAATTAAATTGAATCAATTTAATGTAAAAGGTTATAAAATTATTAGACTTCTATTATTAATTAATTTAAAATGCAATACTTTTTACTAAAGTATATAATTACACAAATTATTCTCCTTGACCAAATAACTAATTGCTTTAGTTAAATACAGTAATATATCTATATTTGTTTCTGATTGGCTGAAGGCAAGAGATGGACAAGGCTCATCTCCTCCCGACAAGCAGGTTGAACAATTCCGACATACGACCATGCTTGAGTGTACTATTGTAGACAAATAATATTATGACTGCTTGCGACTGATTGTAAACGAGCCTTTGATACGCTCATCCTAGGCTTAAACCCAGACCTCCCTGTCACCGACAAGCCAGATTAGTTGAATTCTACATTTAACTCACGAGTCCAATGGTGTGGTTTTATTAGTCCTGTTGCCCAATTATAAAATACCATCTCTCAATAAGGTTGGTTGAACTACTCTAGGCTGAGTCATGTGTGATGTGTTGAAATACAGACGATGCTCATGTGTGTGCGTTGGCCTTCTCTCCTCTCCCACACACTCTCTCTCTCTCTCTCTCTTTCAATCCCACTTCAACTTGTTTCCTTCTAGTCTTGTTGGACGACCTTGAAAGGAAGACCCTATTTGCCAGCTATAGTGGGAGTCATGGAGGTGTATCGGATCCCTCGTATGCTTCCCATATATGTATGTATGTGATGTCATGTGTGGGGGGAGAGTGAGCGAAAGACCCACTCAACTACGATAGAGTTGTTACCTCACCCAAGATAAACTACCGGTAAACCCGCTTCAGTGACCGAAAAGTTTAAGGCGTCATTCTCACAATAGAATAGACTGCTGATAACAGGAAGAAAGGGGTTCAAATCCCGGTAAGCTGTGTTGAGGTTTTTTTCTAAATAATTCTCCACCTACCCTCCACGCAAACGCGGATACACCTCCTCTAATATAAATCTTATTCGTCCCTAACACATTAGCGGGATTAGTATAATTCAGGTGCGTACAACCTGGACAGGATCTAAGATTTGGTGCGAAAAACTAAACAAAACAAAAACTATCGGTAAATTTACTATTTAAAAATATTTTAGTGCATTTTCCGAGAAATGTTGCTGTGAACATCTCAAATCATTAACACACAGGGCGAGGGGATAGGTCAGTATATCTAAAAGCTCTGATTATTTTTTTTAAGAATCAACATATCTGGGCTACCAAAATAATTTTGCATTCAGCCACTAAGCACTGTAGTCGATACATGACTGAAGAAAAGAATTGTATTCACTGTTATTGTCTAATTGAAATTTATTTGTAAATGAGTCAGAACTTGACGTCCTTAGGATAAATTAAAGTGAATTGTAAACCTTATATCTTGGAATCGCATTCTTTTCATTGATATGGTTGGAAAAATTTCAGGGAAAAATTAATGGGAAATTCTTGAGAACATTTTCAAAAACCAAAAACCTACCAGTAAGTTTACTCACATATCCCCCCTAATCTAGTCTCCTAGCTTTGACCAGAGACGAGAGCGCCTAGGCACTGACGATGAGCTTACACCACTGAAATAACTTAGTTTTTTTAGCACCGCGTTTTACTACCCGTCCGGGCTATACGCCTATGTACTAATTACTTTAATGGGGTATAGATTAGGAAGGCTTAACTTAAATGAAGTGCAACCACATTTGAGTGAGGAAGAGTGGGAAACCATTTAGGAAAACCCATCTTCAGTGCACCCGACTGGGATCGAACCCCGATATCCCCGTCTTTAGTATTCTAGTCCAACATGAGATTAGTGTGTTAAACCACGCGGCCAGCCAAGCGGGTAATAATTTAGTTCATATCCCATTAGCGCCAAAACATTCACGGATTAAGAAAAAGTGTCACACTAGCGATTTGAAGTCCAAAAGATTGCGTCCCTAGGTATGAACGACCCCGCTTGTATGTTAAGCTTATGTAGAAAAAAAAATTAACTAGTTGCTTTTGTTCTCTTTGTGAGTTTATTAGAAGGGCTATACACCACTTTAGCTTAGAAACAAAGATTAAGTGGGTAGCTTAAATAAAATGCATCATATTAAACTAAAGAGATCGTAATAAATATTTGTAAAACAGCCTGGAATGAATCCGACCAGAATATGAACCCAGCCAGTCATGTAAAAACGAGAGTCCAATTTGCCCCCTTTTTTTACTTGGAATATTTAAGGTGCACTTTTAGCCCCAATGACTTACAAAATAGCTTAATTCTACAATAAAAACAGCAGCCTTGAATTCACAGTGAAAGGGTAAGCTCCGGTTTTGTTCAATTATACTTTTCTCTCATGCTGAGAATCGAACGGGGGATCCTTCAGCTTGGCCAGCACTGGCTGCTTGAAACAAACTAGATCTCGTGACAGTATAATGCGTGGTGGTAGATATATCTTGTTTTTCTTAAGAACATACACATTATGAAGCATCTTTTAGAAAAGCTAAACGTATTTTTTCATGTCAACATTGATAACATTTTACTATTTGATTAGTGTTATTCTATATATCATCAAAAGTGACCACTGCAGATTACATGACTTGACGTATTAATACATGCAATTGGATTAGCCATAGTAACTTTTTATAGCTGTTATATTGTCGTGTTAAGCTCGACTGCTGAGGACGGGGAGATCGAGGTTCTAATCTCGGTCGGGTGAACTGGGGGTGGTTTTTCCTAAATGGTTTTCCACTCTCCCTCCACGCAAATGCGGGTTCACTTCCTCTAATTCAACCTTCCCAATTCCTAATCCATTAGCGTAATTAGTACTTAAAGCGTATAACCCGAACGGGTAGTAAGACGCGGTGCAAAATAAAATAAATAAATATAGCTGTTATATAAGGCCCTTGCCATGAAAATTGGGGTATACATTCAGTTTACCTTGAAATATAACAGTACTACCTTCATTAATTGCGCCATGGCTCTATTCTTTAAGCCACACCATAGTGTAACCAAGATAAGTGTGCTCGCCACCGTTCAGGGTAAACGGAGGACACTACCTTGAAGATCTCGATTTTCTAAAGGACTATATAAGGTAGGTCGTCTCCAATTGAGTGACTTCCCACTATTTTCCTGTGGTAGGTGTTCACTGTAGTTTGTTCTTAAGGTTTTGACGTCCACCATTCTCGTTTGATCAGGATGTCATTGAACCACGGACGAGGACTGTTGGTATCTTACCAAACTGGCTGAGAGGAAACGTGTAATATTTTAGTGGAAATGATAAATAAACAAGGTAGGACCAGTTTAATCAGGGTTGTCATTGTTCTCCTGATACATAAGTCCAGGTGTCTCCCATTTCATTATAGATACTTTATAGTTTAGAGAGTTGTATGGCTCAAGTGATGAAATTTCATAAAAAAGAAGTTATCTGTGTAATATTATATGTTCCTTGGGTGACCTGGCGGTCTAGGGGTAAGGTGTCAGACTTCTGTGCTGGCGGCCGGGGTTCAATCCTCGGTCCCGGCACAGATTTATCTGATTACCAAACCCTTCCTTCACCTCTGACAAGATATCTTGTGAATGTGAGGAATGCCAGGCCGCCACCGTGGTTCGGATTCCACGTTAAACTGTAGGTCCTTCATTTCATCTCACAATCACCCTACCATTACACATTAGCGTAAGTGCGCATAACCCGAACGGGTAGTAAGATGCGGTGCTAATAATAATAATATATGTTCCTTGTTTCTGTGACCACGTTGTCTAACGCGCTATCTAACATTAGACTAGACTGCTGATGATGGGAAGGTCGAGGTTCGAATCTTGGTCAGATGTACTGAGGGCGGTTTTTTGCTAAATGGTTTTCCACTCTCCCTCCAAACAAATGTGGGTACACTTTCCTTAAATATAACCTTCCTAATATCTAAAATCATTAGCGTAATATTAGTACATAAGCGTATAATACAAAAGGGTAGTAAAACGTGGTGTTAAAAAAAATCATCTTTTATAGAACAGAATGATTGGTATAGATGAGTAAATACATTCGGTTGTCATCTAGCACAATGTTGCAAAGTCAAAAGGGAATGTGAATACATTCGGTTGTCATCTAGCACAATGTCGCAAAGTCAAAAGGGAATGTGAATAGCACATAATTAAAGTTCTACTTTTTAAAATATTGTAGCTAATGGAAAAAATATTTCAGTATTATTTAAGTTCTATGTGGATTTAATTGTATGCCACCTTCTTTAGTTTTTAAGTCATGCTGATATAACCCTTTGTTTATAAATTGAATGAAATAAAGTATGATAGGTTTTTGTTATATTTAGCATTCAAACTCTAAAAAGGAAAATATCAGAACACGAATTACAAACTAACTAAATTTACGACAATACGCCTAATGATACCTAAACAACAACACCCAACTCATGTGCCTAAATAGTTACTAACCGGTTAGCAGGATGAACCCGTTTTAAGATATATTCATGGTATATTTTAAACTGTTTGAAATGTTTATGGTGCTATACTTGCCAAAATTATTTGAACCCAAGTTTAGAAATATCGTACAGTTTAAAATTGTAGGGTTTCTTTTATGTCAGTGGTGTTCAATAATTTCTCTAACACATAACCCCAAACCTCACCTAACAAGATCATAAATATACGTCAATCTCATAAACTAGGAAAACAGGAACTTTTAGCCGAAGGTGGTAATAAATATATGTAAATGTTTTACAAATTTGCTTGTTCCAATCCTTTCGTTATAGAAGATTATATTAAGCTGCGTATAAACCTGAAACGTGTTCCACTGATTCGGCATACATGGTGGTCCTGTACACTCAATTATTTAAATACGTGTGATCAATTATTGAATTTGTAAACCTATACTTGTATATTTGTTTATATGTAAACATTATATTTTGTAGTTACATTTAGAAGAAATGACCTCACACCTAATGCTATTTCCAAATTCAACTTATAATTGAAGAAATATACATTTCTTCCACTTTTATATGTCAGAAAAGCTTTAGTCATACTTTAATTAAAAACTACCTCCTTCGGTGGCCGAATGGCTTAGGGCATCACTCTTATGTAAGACTGGCCTGCTGATGACAGGGAGATCAGGTTCGAATCCCTTGTGGATCTACTGAGGCTGGTCATTTCCTAAATAGTTTCGCACTCTTCTTCCGATAAAATAGGGGCAGATTTCCTCTAAAATGCTTCCTTCATCATCCCTATTCCTACCCTATTAGAGTAATTATAATACATGCATACAAACTGAACAGGTAGTAAGACACGGTGATATTTAAAAAAAATTTGATATCTTTATCTCAAACATTGGTATATTTACATAGTTGAAAATTAATATATTCCCTATAGTTTGATTATCCTTAGAACAGCTCTATACACTTTTGTAAAACTAAATCAAACATATAATTTTATGTATTCTTATTCAAACTACATTCCATTTACATTAAATGAGATTACGTAAAAATAATGTAACAAAATTGTAAAATGCATATAATTCTGACCAAAATGAAGAATCTAACATTAACCGTTAATGTAATTTGACCCACAAAAAAAGGATTATAGACTAAAGCGTGTAATAGTTTCCATGATATAGAATAAACATATTTGTATTTTTATTCCGAAGGGAGTTACGAGATTCTGTATATCCCAAATTACACAACATTATAACTAGATTTTAAATATGTGGGCATTAGAAAAGGTCATTATATTTTTTAGCTTAGCCTAATATTCATCTTTAAATCGTGATAACAATGAAGAAATTTGTGCGGTTTATGCTTCAGATTATCTTTCAAAACTGATATTTAGTTAAAATAGATATAATTTGCTTAGTAAAGAACTCAAAGGTATAGTTTTATTCCAATACTAGTGCTTTGAACTAGTATTTTTATTTAAATTGAGTGTACATTTTAATTGAATTACAGTCGTAGCCTCAAAGATCTAGCAACTAATCTTCCCTGCCATCACTGAAAGGGAAGACCCTTTTTTATGTCTCATATTCAATACCCGTGAACTTGCTGGTTTCTAATATTTTCCAAGAAGTTTACTGGCTCCTCCAACTGAAATAAACAATCTGATACAAACAATCTTGCCAGGTAGGTTTATTTTATCTGATGAAGGAGAGGAATGACTCCAGGGTGTCAAAACTTCACGCCACTTTGGAAATATTCACTATTCAAGTTTAAGAATATATATTTTACAAGTGCCGCTTTTTTTTTTATCAGTTTGGATTGTCAGCACCATTTTTGCGTTGTAAATAAAAAGGTAAATCAGTTAGTTATTGTACTACACTAATAAGATTGTGTGAAAAATGTTTCTCAAGTAAATCAAGTCAAAACTTAAGAAATATTAGTTTCAATGTAAAATACTTTTTGTGCACACTTAATCCTCCATTAAAATATCATTATTTATTAACCATTTCATTTCTACGCCCAATAATTCAAGTGTCATGAGTACCGAAACTTTAAACAGTTACCATGTTTGTATTAATTAACCATGTTAAAATTTAATGGAAGATAACGTGGTTTAAGGTCCATATTTTTACAGTTTTATAGAATTTTTTTTACGCAATAAATAAAATAGAGCGCCAATAAAATCAATAATTTTAATTTCTTGCACATATAAATCGTAACAGTTCTTGAATATTCATTATGGGCATCTCAGGAGTTCAACATGAAGTTGCTGGCCAAATGCCACTATGCTCTCGACAAATACTCAATTGATTAGATTAATATGTGTAGAAAATTAAACTAAATATTACTACTGAAGCACTTATTTATTTAGCCAACAAGTTATGTATACAGTCTAGTTTTTGAAAATGCTCAACCTTATTCGTCCCATTTATTTTGACAATAGTGATTCTAGAATACTTTCCCATTGCCTGAATGAACTGTTTCTTAATTTAAAAAAAATTGCTTTCAATTTTAAACTGTTATCAGTAGTAGCTCTACTTACAAACCTGCCTCATTACTCGCAAATTCTAACTAAAGGTGTCATAAGAACCATATACAAATAAAATTCTAATGAAGGGAGCTAAGAGGAATTGGTTTTTAAAGGGTTCTTTGTACGAAACCTGTATTGAATTCTAAACACTATTTCTTTACATTACCTATATTTTTTCCTTATCCTAGTGATTCCTTCTGTCTTTTTTTATAGCCAACAAAATATTATTGCAATTATATAACTGAGTTGTGTATAACTAATCTGAACTTATGAGAAAACTACCAAATGCGTCAGTCTCGTCTTGTCAAGTTTGCTGGAGAACTAAGGGTGTAAATACCCGCCGGGTGTACTGGGATGTTTCTTTCTAAATATTTCCTCACTCTCCCTTCACTAAAATGCGGGTATACTCCTAAAGGTCTCCCATCATAGCCCTCATCCCATTACTGTACTTGTTTTATTAGCACCGTGTCTTACTACTCATTCAGGTTATACGCTTATGTACTAATTACGCTAATGGTTTAGGGATGAGGAAGGTTTAATTTAGAGTAAGTATGCCCTAATTTTCGTGAAGACAGAGAGAGTGGGAAATCATTTAATAAAACCACCCTCAATACGCCTGACCAGGATCGAACCACGATCTCCTCGTCATCGACAGTCTGTTTGTTATGAGAGTAGCGCCTTACCATGCAGCCACTAAAGCGGGTTTTACATTTGTTTGTGTTTTAGCAACGCGTATTCCTAACCTTTCGGGTTATACGCTGTACATTTGTACCTTGTTAGGTAGCAGCACACGGTGTACAGATTTATATATAGTCCGTCACCTTAGCTCAGTCGGCAGTGTTTCTGTCTACTGAGCTGAGGGTCCCGGATCTGGTTCCTGGCATGGCCGAAAATTTATCATTGATGAAAATATGGGCTTACCCTTTAACATAGATAAATTGACGGCCGCAGAATAGATGTTGTACCTGTCCTAGTCTTAAGTTAGAATATTAGGCATATGAAGCTACGACAGGCTGGTAGTGGAAAATATATGGCCTGAATAAAAACCGACCCAGGCCACAGGCTGGAAACAGTAATGGATGTAATATAATAGGCCTAAATATAAAAAATATTTTAATAATGTAATACTTGCATTGGTGAACATATGGTCTAGTGCGTCACTTTCGTGTTGGACTGGATTTCCGGTGATGGGAATATCAGTGTGGGTTCGAATTCTGGTTGTATGTACCGAGGGTGTTTTTTTTTCTAAATAGTTTTTTACTCTATCTCTTCACAAATGAGGCTGTATATCCTCTTAAATTATACCTTTATCATTCCTATTCCATTAGCATAATTAATGTAATCGTATAGCCTTAACTAATTCTAGAGGGGTGGAAAAAAAGTAACCAAACTTACTTATATGTGTAACAAGCCTTTTTTTTTACGGTTTTAAGGTCACCTGTCAGTTCTCAGTTTCGTGCAGTTATCTTGACGCTAATATATCTACTCTATTTTGATACTCCTCTTCTCGCTCAACTCCTGACAGTTCCAACAATGGAAGAAACGCAAGGCCTCACCCTCCTCAAACAGAAATCAGCTATGGTCATCTCACCGTCCATTGCGAGACCTTGGTGTCGGGACATGTAACGATCTCCCACGCCCACCCATGGGCGTCAACTGGACGCCGGAAGAATGATTCGCGCTGTTCTCTACAGCCACGTTTGTGGCTTGTGGACCACGCTACGTTATCCATAGCTAGGTAGTCGGTTCACAAAAATGTTGGCCTTTTCTGAACATTGCAAATTTTTTTTTATCTATTTTGGTTTACAGTTACGTATGCCTCCCTTTCATACCATAATTTATTTGGCCTCTTGGATCGATTATATTAATTTACATCCCTTGTCAACGAGCTCAAAAATATTTACGAGACGGATTGATTTTAAACTCTCATGAAAGTGTTAACATTACTGCGAACAAATTATGCCAATAGCAACCAACAGTATTTAATAGTTATTGTTTTGCTTAAGAGTTTTAACTTATGATAATTTATTTAATTTCACTAAGGCTATTCTAAATACCGTTTTTTTTTTGTTTTTTTGCACCGCTTGTTAGATGCCATCAGGGCTATTAGCATCTAATTATATACTAGTGGGGTAGAAATGAAGAAGCCATAATTCATATAAAAATGTACCTAATTTTGCATAGGTGAAGTGTGGGAAAAATCACCCCCTAGTAAACTAAATTAACTTGACGTTTAGTCCGCGTATCCATCGATGCAGGTTCTAATATGTCGATTTATTATGAATTTTATTAATATTAAGTATTAATTAATACGGTAAACAAATGTGTTCACAATAAATCAGTCTAAGTATTAAGGGTATATAAGTTATATTATACTGTATATAGTTAGTATACCTGCATTAGCGTGGAGAGAGAATGAGGAAACCACCACGGATATAATAATGTAATTCCAGTCAAACATTATCTTAGCACCGTGCCTTACTACCCGTTCGGCTTATAGGCTTATGTATTAATTACGCTAGTGGTTTTAGTGTTTAGGAAGGCTATATTTGAAGGGAATGTACCTGCGTGGAGAGAGAGTAGAGAATCATCTGAAAAAACCACTCTCAGTACACCCAACCGAGATTTGAACCTCAATCTCCCCGTCATCAACAGTCTAGCTTACTGCGAGAGTAACGCGACAGATCATGCGGCCACCGAATCGGGTTCAATTGAACGTGAGAATGTAGGGGGCGTGAAAAAGGTTAATGTTTTTGCAGTTTTTATATCAAAACTTTTTGATCAAAAGAAATTAAATATTTCAAGTATAGATATAGAGTTTAATTTTATTCACAGGGTAATATCAACAGTTCTTGAAGATCTGTCAAGCGTTTACTGGAATTTAATGACAAATTTTTCTCTTAATTTAAAAAGTTGGTCATATAATGGCTTAAGTTTATAACAAATATTTAACAACTGGTTATATACACAAGTAAAGAATATTAATCTCTATGTTTCTACTGGATAAATATTTTATTTAATTTATCCATAAAAAGTTTTGCAATAAAAACTGCAAAAAAATTACTGCCCTTTTCTCGCATCCCCTTAAACCTAACCTTTAGAAAATTCTTTCTTCCGATTTAAGGTTCTTATTCAGCTCCTGATTACAATAAATTCATTTACTTAATTTGATCAGTTTAGAGGATATCTTACTAATGTAGTTTTACACCTTAGCTAAGTCCTGATTTAATTTGATTGTTTATTTACATGGCCACTAGTTCGATTCCTAGAAGGACTAAAGTCTAATCTTAGCAACATTTCTAAATAACAAACCACAGAATAATCTTGAATGTGAATTTAAACGAACTGATTACAAAGAAGATGGGTCAACACAATGTAAAAATAAATGCTTCCAGAGCATCCGGACAAGGATGAACCCCATCCTAAGAGGTTAGTTTCAGAATACATATTATTCCCCGAACCGTGAGAGTATAATTAATACCTAATAAACGTTTATTTAGCACAGGGATGTTTATATCCTGTGTAGTAGAAGGCTCTGCCAGGTCTCCACCGTGGTTCGGATTCCACGTTAAACTGTAGGTCCTTCATTTCATCTCACAATCATCCCTTCCATTACACATTAGCGTAAGTGCGTATAACCCGAATGGGTAGTAAGACGCGGTGCTAATAATAATAATAATAATAATAATAGAAGGCTCTGGGTCTGAATAAAATATAACTCAATTTTCTAACAAAAGGACATATCTGACATAAAAACGATTATATCTACTTTCACATATACATACATCAGGACATGTAATCTGCAGCTGTCACTTTTGATAGATATTATAAAAAAACAAATAATATAGTTAAACGTTATTAATGTTGGCCACAAAAAATATGTTTGAATTTTTAAAAAGGTACTTCAAATGTCCATATTAAGAAAATCAAGGTTTACAGTCCGTTTTTCACAGAAGGAGCAGTTTAGAAAATACAGCTATTTTTACGGTCAATATTGATAACATTTTACAATATTATTAGTGTTATTTTATAGGTATTTATAATAACTATAAAAGTGACAATTGCAGCTCACATTACTTGGCGTATGAATACGTGAAATTAGAGATAGTAACTTCTAGCTGTCAGATAAACCTTTACTTTGAAAATTTGACTTTTGTGCTGGTATATTATCTTTAGTAAAGTAGTATTCAATTATTTTTGTAAAAAACATTTTCTTGGCTTTTCTATAAGCCCCTCCTCTCTATGACCCCTAGAATGACTTAACAAGCCCTCTCATCAGATTTCAGGGTGGTCGCCTAGCCAAACCCCTTCAATTTAAAGAAGTTTAGTAATTTTTAGCTGATAGTGAGCTTTAATCTTTTCTATAAGCTCGGTAAAGCAATCATGGGACAAATTAGGGCCATATGGTTTTGTCAAGATACGCTGTAAAGACTCGTTGAACGCAGACCGAAGACGCAATTACATGCCCTACAATCTCCCATCGTCTTATACGGAAAAATAATTTTGTGATTTGAAGGTTTATCTGAGTGGTCGGCATGGTATACGGGTAGAATTAATTCAAAGTGTATAATGTTCATAATGTGTTTTCCGCATGATAAAAATAAACCTTTAAGATTATTTTTTGTTAATTTGTTCACTTTAACGGCAGTAATAATCGATTCAAGCCATCCAAACTAAGTTAATACGATTAAAAAGGTGATCTTTTTAATGTAAAATATTTATCCAGTGAAGAGTGCACTCATTATAAAACCATATCCTGGGGGGGAGGGGGGGCATTTTTAAGAGGAACGTTAAGTATTCAATCCCCAAACTTCAAAGTCAAAATCAAGCGTGCTAATAGTTTAACCAACCATGATCACAATTATTGTTAGTTTATTGCATTTTAGATGACGACCAACCGTTGTAAAGATTTAAAATCAAACCCCTTCTTGATATAAATTTCATATTAACGTTGCGTGGAAAAGCATGAGTTGGCATCAATTTTTAAGGTAAGATAGAAGGTAACGCGAGAAAAGGCTAGTGTTTTTGCAGTTTTTATGGATTTTTTTTTTCCAAAATAAAATTAAAAACTCTCCAGTAGAAACAAAGTGTAATTTTCTTCATATGGTGACCTCAACAATTTTGGAATATCTGTCATGAGCATAGCGACAATATCTAACAAACTTTTTAAATGAAGATAAAAACTTGTTATTAAATTACAGGACACGCTTCAAAGATTCAAGCACTTTTGATACCATCGTGAGAAGAAAATTAAACTCTCTGTTTCCACTGGAGCAATATTTTATTTGCTTACATCGAAAAAAAAAGTTTTGCTATACAAACTGCAAAAACAATGGCATTTTTTGCGTCCTCTTTCACCACACCTTAAGGTGATATGTGGTACCAAATAACGCTGCTTTTATATTAGACACCTACAAAATAATTAATTCAAATAAATTGTGCCAATATAAATAACTCAATTAGAGCCAATGTTGAATCAGAAACTTCTAATCTATTTATACCTATGTACGCTTGACAAAATATTGTTCTCCATAACTGGTCTGTTGAAAATACCTTTCATATTTAATGCATTTACTTTATTCTCTACAAAATACGGCCCTCTATGGATTGTCTGCTAAAAGAAATATATAAAATTCTTATATTTAATGTATTTCCTTCTACGCTGAACAAATTTGAGTTCTCCATGGATTGTATGCTAAAAGAAATGAAAATACTTAACTTTAATGTAATTTTATTTCCTTTTACACTGAACAAATACAAAACTGTTCTACATGATCATCCACAAAGTAGAATGATCGATTTAATATTTAATTTAGTAATTTACTTCCATGTACAATAAACAAAATACCATCTTCCATGTTTATCTGCTAAGCAGATTAAGAAAACTTTTAATAATAACTCATATATTTCACTGTACTGTCCATAACTGGTCAGCTAAGTATAGTTTTATTTAATGGCAGTTTAAACCACATTGGCACGATGACTTCTTTGGAAATGTGTGGTTGGAAGCCATGTTTCACTCTCAAAGTAAGTAAGATAAACATGCCACTTGAGAAATCTGTAAAAGTTTAACTAGGCTAGTCAACTAACTTACTTATTAAGTCTTCCCAAAGTGAATATGGGGTTTACGCCAAGAATGGTTGTCATTTTTATAGCCTTATAATAGCCAGTGTCCACTCAGCACTGCAATGGTGGTAGCTGATAGCTAGCAAGACCTACCAAACCTACTCTCTTGTATCCATCCGCAAAACCACATGATAAACAATACCATGACGTTGAGCTGCTCTCACTTTTGGCAATCAAAACTTTAACAACAACTTGTATTTAATAATTTTTTCTTTTAACCATTTTTACACGATTGAAACATGAATTTTGTGAAGTATCTGTTTGGATATTTCTTTTTTGTTGAAGTTGCGTCTGTGATTCACTTAAAGAGGCTTTACAAACAAGCGTTTTTAAAGGCTATATCCATTTCATTAATCAAGATGATGAACCAGACGAAACAGGGGAGGTTGATAACGTCATATAAACCTCAAGTCCTTAGAGGTACTCAATCACGATCATGTAATAGACTGAATTGCCTGTGACGGGGAGGTTAGGTTTCGAATCTTGGTTGGGTGTACTGCGAGATGTTATTCCTAAACTTTGTCCCAACTCTCCCCACACACCAATGCGAGTGCATGCCCCCTAAATAATACCTTCGGACGTACTTAATCACACGAGCTTAAATGTTTCATTTAATTTAATCAATAATTAGTTTGAAATGGATTTTTAAAATTAACAAGCAAGATTATACAGTTTATTAAAGTGATGTTGAATTATATGATCTCAGCCTTTTATGTAATAAGTTAATATATAAACAAATATGAAATTTCATTTTCTGTACTTTCTTTAAATTCAACTGTTATTTATTTTTTAAATGGTTTTTCTCTCCCTACATTTCTGTACAATCAATTCTCCTTGTTTCATGCCAAGGTAACGATCAAGTAGCTCGCTTGCACTATTTTAATTGAGAGAAGGATATTTTAATATGGCATTAGCGTTAACATGAGAGAAATAAACGGCACGGCGTACCACATAGACTTTCTCTATCTTTTATCTTAAAATATACATTTACTAAAAACTCGGTGACCTGGTGGTCTAGGGGTAAGGTGTCAGACTTTTATTCTGGCGGCCGGGGTTCAATCCTCGGTCCCGGCAAAGATTTATCTGATTATCAAACTCTTCCTTCACCTCTGACAAGACATCTTGTGAATGTGGGGAATGCCAGGCCACCACCGTGGTTCGAATTCCACGTTAAACTGTAGGTCCTTCATTTCATCTCACAATCACCCTACCATCACACATTAGCGAAAGTGCGTATAACCCGAACGGGTAGTAAGACGCGGTGCTAATAATAATAATAATACTAAAAACTCGTAATATTTGTGAAACGAAAAAATAGGTATACATTATTGTCGAAACATTGCCCCAAATATCATAAATGAAATCATATACACTGTTACTTTCTTACTCTACGTCATTAGAAATTAGGAACACTGTTACAGAAAAAATTGAGAAAAGAGAAACATCTCTCTCCACCAAAGAGTATAAAAATCAAATTCATTTTCAAAGACATGAATTAAAAATCATATGTTTGCTTATAGCTAAGAAATTATTGGTTTTATAAAAATATATTTCATATAAAAGATTTTTATCTTTAATAGTAATACAACTTTACTATGATAATTTATTTGTGTCTCAAATATTTGAAGAGAAATGACCAAAATTAGAAAAAATTTCTTTGTAAGGTATCCTCAAAGTTAATTTCGTAAGAAAATGAGAGTTTCCATCTTGTTTATAATGATGAACAATACCTAAATATAAAATTTAATCTAAATTGTTAGAGCGGATTTTGAGTAAATCGATTATTCTCTTTTTTCCCTTTTGTAAACTACCCTTAATTTTAGGGTTGGATGTCTAATTCCGGAAATTCCTCAGGGGGGCCTTATGAAAACCCCAGATACCAGGTTTGAGCCCAATCGGTAAAATAGTTTTGGTTCTAACCCGAGGTACAAACAGACGGCATTGCAAAAACCACTTTTTTGGTTTAAACGTCAACCTTCATCAAAATCTCGAGTTCAATTTTTTCGACGATAGCAATACTTTATCTCCGAGGTGTGTGGAGAAAGTAGAGAACCGTGATAAGTCATATGTGGGAAACCACTGACAAGTGCTCCCAATCCCAGATACGAATTCCTGTCTCCTTCGACAATACAGTATATTCCGTGACTGAAGCCTTAGATAGTATGACCACCGTGATGGATAGATTTTTCCATCTCAATGTAACGATGAGGTTTAAGTTTAAAATTATTCAGCAGGATGCAAGAATCGCTTGTTTAAGATACAGCTATTCATAACAGTATATGGGTAATTTTGAATTTAATAATTTGTAGGTCATTCCCCATTGTTCGTCGAGGGGCTTCATGGTCATGTCTGACAGCTGTTAGTGGAGATTAAGATGCACTCCTCGTCCTAATGCCAGATGACTTGTAATTCCTGTCATCTTCAATTTAGTTTGGCCATGACGGGTATTGTTATTCAGCCGGGCCATTTAATGGATACATTAATGAATCCACATATGTACAAACAGGTACTTATAAAATAAGTATTCTCCTAAGATTGTAAGAGCTGGAGGTATTGGAAGAATGAGATTATGATGGAGTAAGAGGGGGGAATATATGGTAGCAAGTACATTAGAGTAAATACGATACAATTCTCACATTTCCATGTTAAAACAAATACATTATAGAACAATTGTGACACTTCTTACATTTCCAAGTTAAAACAAATACATTATAGAACACTAGTGACACTTCTAACATTTTCAAGTCAAAACAAATACATTATAGAACAATTGTGACACTTCTTACATTTCCAAGTTAAAACAAATACATTATAGAACAATTGCCACTTCTTACATTTCCAAGTCAAAAAAATACATTATAAAGAAATTGTGACACTTCTTACTTTTCCAAGTTAAAACAAATACATTATAGAATACTAGTGACACATCTTACATTTCCAAGTTAAAACAAATACATTATAGAACAATAGTACCACTTCTTACATTTCCAAGTTTAAAAAAACACATTAAAGAACAATTCAGGTAACCTCTCACATTGTCCATGTTAAAATTATATAAATTGCTTGTGCCAACCCTAGTGGTGATCAAAAGAACGGACACATATTTTAAATTAACGTGTCTTTATATGGGGCTTATTCTTTATATCCGTGATGGAAAATACTTTCTTCATTTTCCACAAGTGGTGATTTGTTCACAATAGTGAGGTGAATTTGAGTTGGCCGGCTCTTACAAAAAATAATCTTTAAGGGGTGTGCTGATTGTAGCTTGATATTTCTTGCATAGCATTCCGTTTTTCTGAGTGATTCATTGATGCAACACTGTCATCAATAACTGCCCCACCCACTCCACCCTCTTTCCAAAAAACTTCGTTTAATCTCAGGATGATTATTATTACTATTATTATTATTATTATTATTATTATTATTATTATTATTAGCACCGCGTCTTACTGCCCGTTTGGATTATACGCACTCAGGATTGTCAAATTTCGCATTAAATTGTCTTACATTTTCAGTTTGAACATTTATTACCATTTGCGTCTTAAGCAGTTGTAACTGAGTAGCCAAAGTGTGGATGTCTTAAATAAACAATTTCAAACAGTATATATCAATTTAAATATTCGATTGAGAAATCTAATTTCTCAAATTTCACATGATATAGTGAATTTAGCTTCTCATCAACCAGAATTAAGACTACATCGAAAAATATTCCACCCCCCTCTTCTTAAGATGTTTGAACAAAAACATTAAAATGAATACAAAAAAAACATTTTATAATCAATATAAAAGGGGATGTATAATATATTGAACTCTGCACATGTTTACGTACATAATATTATTATTATTATTATTATTATTATTATTATTATTATTATTATTATTATTAGCACCGCGTCTTACTACCCATTCGGGTTATACGCACTTACGCTAATATGTAATGGTAGGGTGATTGTGAGATGAAATGGAGGACCTACAGTTTAACATGGAATNGAGGCCTGGCATTCCCCACATTCACAAGATGTCTTGTCAGAGGTGAAGGAAGGGTTTGGTAATCAGATAAACCTGTGCCGGGACCGAGGATTGAACCCCGGCCGCCAGCACAGAAGTCTGACACCTTACCCCTAGACCATCAGGTCACCTACATATTTATAAAAAGTATAATTGGATAGTCAATAAAATCAACCAATAAATATTTTGGTTTAACTTATTTTTGTGGAACTTTGAATGTTCTACATTTCCAAAAGTATTGCACCTAGAAATATATTTATTTTTTAAATAGTTTTTTGCTTGGTATGTATTAAATACCATTTTTCAAATTTTCTAGTGTATTTCTTATTACTTGTGTTTAGTTCAGACAGTGAATAGTTTTTTCTATTACATTTAAGACTATGTACTGATTTAGATCAAATTCGGTTAATTGAAAATACCACCAAGTTGACATTTTTTCTCTATAGGTCTTATAAGGTGAGCCCTATAGGTCGTTGGTTCCATAGCACCAATACTAGATTTGTCAAATTCGACTTTTATCATAAATGAAAAGCTTAACTCAAAGACTTATTTAAGGAAATACCATATCAATAATTTATCGTGTAGAGGTTGTGCCTATAATATTTAAATTTACAATATTCTTATTTATTTTTTCATATTGTAACGGCTTTTAATCACTCTTTAGTTATTTGTTATTATTGCTATTTTTTATTCTTATAAGTATTAACTACTATTTTTTTCGTAACTATTCAACAGTATTTAAATTATTTAGCTATATTGTTTAACTTATTTTCTCGTGTAAATATATGTATTTGTAAGGTACTTGTGTACTTTCAGTGCTGGCCTGTTGTAGGTCCTACGACTGTTGGCCAGCACTATAATAAAGGAAATTATTATTATTTGCTTGGCGTAGGGGGTGGGGTTTGTTTATATAATATAATAATATAATAAAATAAAATAATATAATATAATATAATAATTAGGGCACACATTTTAAGTCTTACCTAGGCACATGAATCCCTTGCACAGGCCCTGACAAAATAGCTTTAGGAATCCCCTCTAGGATTGAATCTGTGTCCTGTGTCTCATAGATTTGTAATGGGTCCTCCTAACTACTCTGCCAGGCTATTAAGATTTCACTTTCATTCGAATAAAGGAATAGAAGGCAGTCAAAATGAGGTTTGTTAATTGCCACTTCCATCTCGAAATGGGACAAGGCGATCCTGCTACGCCACTGCCATAATAAGACGAGTCAGGAAGCCTCCTATTCAACTAAACTCCTAGTAATAATAACAAGCGCCAGGCTGTGCCTTCTTTTACGTACTCAGTATGTCGAGAGTGAAATTACATCACAATTTTCATAGTAAGGGCCATTTTAAAAAATACAAACTTTTTTCGGCCAAAATTGATAATATTTTATTATATTATTAGTCTTATTTTATAGTTAAAAGTAATATCTACCATCCCGCCTCGGTGGCGTAGTTGGCTAACGCGCTTGTCGTGTTGAGCTCGACTACTGAGGACGGGGAGATCGAGGTTCTAATCTCGGTCGGGTGAACTGGGGGTGGTTTTTCCAAAATGGTTTTCCACTGTCCCTCCACGCAAATGCGATTTCACTTCCTCTTATTCAACCTTCCCAATTCCTAATTCATTAGCGTAATTAGTACTTTAAGCGTATAACCCGAACGGGTAGTAAGACGGGGTGCTAAATATTAACATCCACCAAAAGTGGCAGCTTAAGATCAAATGACGTATGCATATATGAAAGTAGATTAATATCTTTTCCTAGCAGTTATATTAGGACCTTCCTTTGAAAATTGGACTGTAAATATAACTATAGATGTTAATTGAAAAGTGTTGCTTGAATTTTTCCCTGAATTTTTTTAAACTTATTTAAATGTAAATAATGCAATTGAGATATCCCAAGTATTACAGTTTCCACTTCAGTTTAAATTATCTTACTGACGTTAACACCAGAAACATTAATATTAAATGAGTTCCAATAAAGTAATAACAGCGAGTACAGTTCTCGTCTCACCTTCACGTCGACTATAGTGCTTGGCGGTTGAATGTGTCTCTAACGTCGGGTTTTCTGTAAACCAGATATGTTACTACTTAATTATTATAATCAAGGCTTTTTACGAATACATCTCCTTCCCCTATGTGTCAATAATTTTAAATGTTTACAAGAAAATGTCCATCTATAATGTGTGGTGCATTTATAAAAAATAGTACCTATATTAAATTTAGTGTAGGAGTGCTTGGTTGGTGCAAGCTACAACCTATTTAAACTTTGGTGTATTTTTAATTTGACTCTCAACTTAGCTTAAGTGTACTCTAGTCCAAATGGACCGGGTGATAATCATCATCATTACCACAGCTACTGATTGTATCTGTGATACAATTACATGCACGTCGTCAGACCCAATCACTCCTTGTCAGGTTTCTGAGGGCTTAGGATCATAATTTGAGAGCCTAAAGCTATTCTATTTTTTTAAATATATCCTTTCAATTAAACAAAAGCAAATTTTATACGGTTTTATCACCAGTTAGCCTACCAGCTATTCAATTAATAAATTAGTTCCTACAAAAAGCTTATAAAATATCTGCCTTATATCTTTAAACCTGAGTCCTAAACAGGAATTTAATTTTCAAACCTTAATCATTTTAACTAGCGTGCCACCATTGCTTCACTGGTGAGGTAGGGAAATATTTTTCCCTTGTGCTTCACGTATTACTGTGCGTACTGAATATCCGTATATTTACACTAATGGGATAAGTATGAATAAGGTAAAATTGTATTGGAAATGTACCCGAATGTACGTATAAGAAGAGGAAGAGGGGGAAACCATTTATGAAAAATCTCCTTAGTTCACCTAACTGGGATTAAAACACAGACTTCCACATGACCACATGAAATATACTGTGCTTTGAAAATCTCAGTGGAGACAGTCCATACAGAAATTATGTTTATGATTACTCCAGCAAAATGGCTGTCACGTTATATTATATATTTGTAAATATCTCAAGAACTCCTCAGTCATTTTAATGTGTAAACTATAATAATTAGAAAAGTAACTAAATTCCCTAAAACAAATTTAGGAAATAATTACACTATTAAAGACAGTGTTTTTTTGGTTCGTTACTATGACAACATAAGGTATAGGCTATGGTTTCTTTCATTTAGCTTGGAAATGTTTGAATATTTCCTAACTTCCAAATATAATAAAATATTGATTGAAAATAATGCGATAATCTATTTAAGGCCAACAGCACACCAAATGCGACATTTTGTTTCGAAACGATACTTTTCGAGAAAAAACGTTGCATTACGTTGTATTTAGTGTAGATAAATAACCTTTGGTGGGAAATTTTGACTCGCACCTCCAAAGTAATTTTTCGATCTCTTATACCAGTTGTAAGTGAGATATCAAAGAGTTGAGCACAGTATTTTGTTAGTTGCCATGCGAAGTTGTTATTGTAAAATTATCGAAGTATACGGCGAGTGAAGAAATGGATGTAGCTGCTCTTTTGTGGCAATTTATTAAATTATTGAATGAGAAACCAGAAACAGATTATTAGCTAGCTTCAACGAGCACTAATAGCTCGTATACGTGCAATTGCTTGTCTAGGCCTAAATCTACCTGCTTGTCTGCATCTACTTTCATTTTAATAGCACAGCATCTACACAAATTCAAAACATAAGTTATAAATACAAACTGCACAGCCCCGCAATCTACAAATCACTGTCAAAGCTGTAGGGAGTAGATGATCACGTTTCTTGTGTCCACGAGCATGTGCAGTTCAAAATGTCTCAAGTATATTTGTTGTAAGACATCGGTCAGCAGAGCATCGCCATCTAGCTTCATAATAACCTTGAGGTCTAAATTGTTAACGATTACAATATTTTGTTATGTTAAGTAAAAGAAAACTCGAGTTATACCTCTGCGCTACAACGCGGTGACAACTCATTCATCGACCGTCCTCCAGCTTGGATCCGATTGGGCGGAGTCTCGCACCTGCATCGTTAATGAAGGAGTGAGGAAATGAGTTCCTCGTTGAGCTGACTCGTGAGCAGGATGTTTCAGCTACCGGATACACCACACACAGGCCCCCGAGATGTGTGATCAGCAGACGGCAGCAGAGTCTGAATGAATTACACCCTGAGGCGGAAAAAGTAACATGACTTTATGATGGTCAGAAACAAAATAGGACATCGCTGAGTCATCGAAAATGTTGTATTGCCAATGCGCTCACAAGTGAATTATTATTATTATTATTATTATTATTATTAGCACCGCGTCTTACTACCCGTTCGGGTTATTACGCTAATGTGTAATGGTAGGGTGATTGTGAGATGAAATGGAGGACCTACAGTTTAACGTGGAATCCGAACCACGGTGGAGGCCTGGCATTCCTCACATTCACAAGATATCTTGTCAGAGGTGAAGGAAGGGTTTGGCAATCAGATAAATCTGTGCCGGGACCGAGGATTGAACCCCGGCCGCCAGCACAGCACAAGTGAAGAATACTATATACTCTAAGAGAATACGATGATGAGAACCTTTCCGAATGGTTTAAAACTTCACTCTCACAAACGACTGACTGCCGATGACGGATAGATCGATGTTCGAGTTGTGATCAGGAGCATTGAAGGTGGTTTTTCCTTAATTGTTTTCTACTCTCCCTCAAGCAAATGTGGATATTATTATTATTATTATCATTATTATTATTAGCACCGCGTCTTACTACCCGTCCGGGATATACGCACTAACGCTAATGTGTAATGGTAGAGTGATTGTGAGATGAAATGGAGGACCTACAGTTTAACGTGGAATCCGAACCACGGTGGGGCCCTGGTATTCCTCCACATTCACAAGATGTCTTGTCAGAGGTGAAGGAAGGGTTTGGTAATCAGATAAATTTGTGCCGGGACCGAGTATTGAACCCCGGACGCCAGCACAGAAGTCTGACACCCTACCCCTAGACCGCCAGGTCACCGACAAAAATGTGGGTACTCTTTCTATAGATATTCAATCTTCCTGATACCTAAAATACTAGCGTAATTAGTACTATGTATATCGCCCGAATGGGTAATGAGTCGAAGTGAAAATATCATGAGGGTATATTCAAGGTAAATATAACAACACTCTCCTTAGAAGAGAATGGGAAGCTTCAGTTAAAAAAAAAGCAAACTTTGAGGTTTACCACATTACAAAAGGTCAAAATTATTTTTGTGTGCATCACATCTCATTACCCGTTTGGACTATTTACATATTTAAATAAACGGAATAGGAATGAAAATGAGGTGGGTAAAATTTCAAATAATATGTAGCCGTCATTGTGATGAAAGAGATTGGAGGGAAAATGAAGTAAAAACACCCTCAATACACTCGGCTGGGATTCAAACTACGACCTCCCCATCACCAGCAAATCAGACCATTAAGAGAGTAGTTACGGTTTCGTGTTGCATTCTTTTTAAATTATACTTAGTTCATGTTACGACTTGAAAAACAGATTACTTACTTTCGCGTGACTTCTGTGATCGTAAAAGAAATATAATTCGAGATTTTGATGGAAACCGATATTTAATGACAGCTTGAACCTGAAAAAGTGTGGTTTCCGCGATGAATGCCATCTATGTATCTCTGTGTATCTGTATTTCGGCGTAGAGCCTAAACTATTTTTATGATCGGATTAAACTTGATATCTAGGATCTTCATAAGGTTCCCCCACAGGGCTTTGAAATTAGATATATAACCTTAAAATTATGGGTAACATACAAAAAAGAGAAAAATACAATATTCTTTAAGTAGGCTCTGACGATTTTGATTAAAATTTGTACTAGGCACTGTTTAACATTACAAACAAAATAAATCATAAGATTTGTCCATGAAAATGACTCATAGGATAATTTACATAAGCGTATATCTCCCATTTTGATCAATATTTGCAAATTTTTGAGATAAAAAATAACTTATCATTGCAAAGTTACACTATTATTAAAAATAAACAAACCTATATTTGGAATATATTTTTTAAACCAATATTTTTCTAATTATAAGCTAATATATATATTTTATTGGATGTCTGGAAAATGTTGAATTGATTGCTATGCTCTTTGGTGGAGGGCTATGTTCCTTTTTTATTAATATAATTCTGTGATATTTATATTATTTCATGTATGCTCTTTGATGAAATGAGATACTGAGTTTTCCATTTTTATTCTGCAACAATATAAATTAATTCGTTTCACAGATCTTATGAGTTTTAAGTAAATATCTCCATGTTTAGATAAATGATTGAGAAAGTCTGTACGGTGCACTATACCATGTTTATAATTTTATTGTATGAAGCTAACGTATTCTTTATAATAAAAGGAGTTTTCAGGTTCGTTTCTTGGAAGGGTTAAACATTTAATCAAGAGCTCCAAATTAGGGTGTTCAGAAGAGTGTATCTGCATTTATCCACATAGTGAGCACGTGGGTTAAATGTCAGGTTCATACATTCTAGCTTACTGGTGATGAAAGGTCGGGTTTTGTACTCCTCCCAGATGGTTGTACTGAATTTTTTTTTTCTAACTGGTATCTGAATTGTTCTCAACGCAAATGTGAGTATATTATTTTCCTCTAAATTCTACCTTCTTCATCCTTACTCCATTAGAGTAATTAAAAGGTAATGTACATAGCCTGGATGAGTAATGGGACGTAATAAGATATAAAACCCTTCATATTCATTAGTATGAGTGTGATTCCGGTGTTTTTGGCAGTTAATTTTGAACTGTTATCATAGTTTTATATTAATTGTACTTGTCGAAAACTTGACGCGATTGTTGTGTAGAATGTCACTTAATTCAAATGACATCTACAAAGTGTAATCTGCTCCAAATGCTAAAATAATATAAAGGAATCCGAAGAAGATAGTTAAAATGGATATATTCTGCAATAATATAATTTGTGTTCTACTCAAATTACATGGATGTTCCTGGATTCGATTACCATGCTTTCACCAAACTGTTCTGCAAGTATGGCGGAGTAGAAGGCGTGACAGTTTCAACGGACGTCTAACTCCTTGAACTCAACATTGAAGAAAGACCTGCATTTCGCTGGTCCGATGCCGCGAGCTACGAACACTACTCCTATAGTGGACTTCTTTGGCACCTTCTTTCTCCAATGCTCCAAGACCCCCTCCCCCCCTTGCTTTCCTTCCCGTTTTCCTTGTTCACATGCCCAATTTGTTAGTCCAAAAAAGCGTATATAATGGGCGATCTAGACAAGCTAGGTAGCTTGTCCGACATGTAACTTGGTAACTCTAAAACTATAGGATTAACCATTTAGGGCCAGTTTCATAGTCAAATTTAGTACGCCTCAAGTGCGGCGCTACACTAAGTACATGACGACACCTATCTAAACCAGAATGGAATGGGCCGTTCTCACATAGGAAACTGGCCCATTCCATTCTGGTTCAGGTAGGTGTCGTCATGTACTTAGTGTAGCGCCGCACTTGAGGCGTACTAAATTTGACTATGAAACTGGCCCTTAGTCTTTATATGTTGCTAACTCTCCATGTTCTCTTTTAAGACCTTTCTGGTGGAAGTCTGGCACTAGCCCGGCTGTCTTGCACTCCTATACCCTCTACCAACTAACTTAACTTCCATTTGACTGTTGCCGTGTCGCCTTGGATACGCTCTTTTCCCGTGCTACGGGTAGTTACTATGTTTTTGGAGTTAAGCCCTATCATTAAATTTTGTAACCCCATATCACCTTTTATGTTATTTGTTAAATCTGTTTTTGTTACCTATTCAATTCTTTTACACTTATAAAATATGTATCCCTGCCTACCTAACTACGTATATAGAGAAATAGAGAGATATGAGGGAGGTGGTAAAGTTGCTATAATTTTCTCAGTATAATCAGATTATATTATTCTTCTTGACTGAATATATTTGGTAGATACTTAGTTTATAGTATATGTATACTTTTGAAACGGAGAGTGACTAAAATACACTTAAACATCCAGCCACCTCGAATAACTTCCTGTCACAATGTCTAAAGAAGTCAATTTACATAGCTTGTCAAATCGACAAACAGTCCACTTTTTCATGGGAAATACACACCTGATAGAGCAACTGTCTATAAGTAATTCACGAGCTAAGTTTACCTGAATGACAGCAAGAAATGTTACTAGAAGTGATTCCTAATATATCACTACGCCAAAAGCTGACATCTATCACTTTGGATGACTGTAATGAAAACAGATGGTAATATATTAATCAGATAGTTAACCACAGTAATTTAGGCCAATATTATTTATATATTTATTTGAGGTCGGACACAAAGTTTATTTATAATTTTATTTTCCTTAAAAAATATATTAACACCACTTTCACAAAAACTTCCAACGAACATATCTTTAAAATGGCGACCAACGAATCTAAACCATAAGATTGAACATAACGGTAAAAAAATTTATTACAATGATGCAGACACGCAGTTGATGAAAATATTTTATTCAGTTAAATATTTCAAAATACGATAAAATAATCATAAAATCATTTATTGTATGTAACAAAATGACAACAATTTTCTCTTTTCCAAGTAAATACGATGCCTTTGTTAAAAGGTATTGATGTGTGCACTATATTACACATAATCAGTAGCGTTCCAAAACTAAAAATAAGTACTTTTAATTATGTTTAAAATATTGTTTCGAGTTGGATAAAAAGAAATTATTTAAACAAATGAAATAGTATGAGAAAACTTAAATTTACGTTATTTTAAATGTAACATATAACAGGTAATTAAAGATCTTTACATTTATAACAAAACCGTGATATTTTACAAGTGTTGGCTACCCAAAACCTAAACATATGATTTTCGAACTGTAATCTAGGTAAAAACCTATCGTGAACGGAATATAAGTATACTAACGTTGGCAAGGGTATACCTTGGAGGCTGTCTACACGTCGTACCCGAAATTATGTGATGTGATGATAGTTATTATGAATGTGTGGAGCAAGTATAAATCTTAAACCTAACTTTAACTTCATTAATCAATCAGACTATGGTGACCATTGGAACAGTTCCCCCTTATAGGAAAAATACCTTTGGTACCACTGGGAATCGAACCCTAGGACCTCTAGATTGTTAGTCAAGGGCTCTGATCACTAGTCCAAGAAACTGGTATTAGGAACATTAATGACAGATAAAAAAAAAGAGAGAGAGCAGTAAATCACAATGTGAAAGGGTAAAAATAAAAGTCCCATTGCACCCGGCTAGGAAATAAACCCCGGTCTCTTGAGTTAGTGCCAAGAACAATAGTACACTCCTAAACCAAAGGGTATTAAAATGTCAAGCAGAGTAATTTGTGTTTAGTATTTGCGCCTTTACATTCTTGACTGTGGTTTCATTTTATTACGACAGAGAATACACACGCTCATTGTCATCCACTGCCACGTAATTTCATACCTGACAATTTACTGTTGATTGTAGTAGCCAAATAATACTGACTATGTCTAACAGTAGAACTTGAGATACTCGAGCAAGTTCGTAAATTATTCAACTGTCATGGCCGGTTCTGATGGTTGCAGGTGGTGCACACAGGGTATATTTCATTAAACCAGGCTTGAACCCACCATTCTCAGTGAGAAATACGTTCTGAGGTGAATGTAATGATTTGTAAATAGATCAAGCCTTCCTAAAACAAATAGAGTAATTTTATTTAAGAGGATCACAACATAAAATTCTAAGGTAATTGAGAATTGTTTTACTGGTTTTGAAGCTTTAGAACTGTCATTTACATAATTAATATTGAGGTGTGAGGATATTTCCCTCCAAGTAGGCGGCACTCTTATCTTTCACCTATTACTGATATCAGTAATAAATCTACAAACTAAATTATTTGTAGGTAGGTTGGCAAAGTGTTTGCTTCCTGCATAGAAGTGCGTAACTTTCCAACTTTAAGGGGATGGGGGGAGCGTATAAAACGTATATGCTTAATTTGAGCCTTGCTAATAACCTGAACGTGTATTAAGACACGGTGACAATTTTATTTTTTAAATTGGAGATTATATAATCACAACTTAAATTATATAAATAAAACTTAATGTAACATTTGCCCATTAAATACTTAGCTTCATATTTAAAATACTATGTTTTAGCTAAACATGGATACACATTAAATATTATTGACACATCCCAGATTAAAATAGGTCCAACACTTTTTTCAATAATGTCTTCAGTATTTGAAAACAGTGGGCTTACTTACATAGGCCAGACTTAAGCCCTTATACTTTCAGGAAGTCCACTTTTGACCAACAACATTAATTGTAAGTCACTAAAATTAGCATTCTAAAAATATTTCATATTTGATTTATTAATAATAATTTTTTATATAAAAAGCTATTAAATTCTTCTAAAAATACTTTCTTATATATAAATGTATACCTAATTTATCTTTACGCTATTAATTAAACGGACCAAGAACGTAAACGCAACTGTAATTTTCCTCCTGTGGCAATAAGTTTCAAGTTTTAAAGTAACAAGATTCCTTTAAAAACCGTGTACACTTACTTGCCATTAACATTTTGGTTTAATTTTGTTGACAAAATATAAACCTTATTTATTATAAATCTACATTGATTTCGCCAAACACCTTCTTTCAATAATTACATATTATTTAAACTTGTTTAAATTATATAATAAATTCTTATATGGTCCAAAACATGTTTATGTATACGACACAACCACTTGGTTAACCGTTTTTACTACATATTGTTTCCCAAATATTATTTAAAGTGACTTAGTTGAGTGAAACATATTCCCACCTTGCAGGAAGAACTGATACACTGTCCGCATAAATGAAGCACGCGCAATCTGTCTAGTAACTGCATTCAATGCTCGACGTTTGATTTAACTGTAAAAAAAAACTATTTATCTAACTAAACTTTATATTGAAGAGGATCTCTAGTACCCCGTCCCCCTTTCTTGCCCCGTGCTTCACGCCAGGCTCACCAATGACCTACTGCTCTAAAGTTCCTGGCAAATTTTGAAATATACCTCTGGGACATTGGATTCGTTTCATTTTCAACGCCTGGTTTTGGTCAACTTTGGAGCCACACCGATTTAAAGATCCAGACCATGGGCTAGCCAACCTATTCCTGGACCGAAAAAAAAAGCGCTGCCGTATCCTCTCACCAGGGGGGTATAGACATTTATAGCGTCTGCCATTGTTCTCAATGGACTATCGGTCATCTAATGTCGGCAACTTTGACGCTTGACTAGAACAATGAGCTGACGAAGCAAAAGAAGGGAAATAAACTGTGAGCGAATATTTTACCTCCAGTCAAAAGTTCAATTTATAATCTACCTCACATGGATAGATCACTATGAGTGCAGTGAGGAGAGGAAGAGGGGAGCAGTAGAGGGGGAATTTTACCAAAATCTTAATCATTTTTATAAAATCTTAAATTACAACAAAACACTTAAAATGTGTTGAAAATGTATAAATTACTTTATTTTAAGACTAAGCTCTCTACAGTCCAATTTACATAATATGAAGTATTTCTTAGAAAATAAAAACTTTTTTTTTGCTGTCAATAACGGTAGTATTTTACTATATTAATAGTGATATTACCCGCCTTGGTGGCGTAGTTGGCTAACACGCTAGTTTCATGTTGAGCCAGACTGCCGAAGATGGGGAAAATTCGGTTCGAATCTAGGTCGGGTGAACTGGGGTGGCTTTTCCTAAATGGTTTTCCACTCTCTCTCCACCCAAATGTGGGCTTACTTCCACTAAATTCAACCTTCCCAATTTTTAATCTATTAGTGTAATTACTAATTAGTACTTAAGCGTACAACCTGAACGGGTAGTAAAACTCGGTGCTAAATAAAAGAAAAATGTTATCCTACAGGTATTTGTATTGATGATTTAAAAGTGACAGCCACAAATTATATGACTTGACGTATGCACGTATCTAAATAAATTTAGTAATGTTTATAGGTGTCAGATAAGGACCTTCCTACCAAAATTGGGCTGCATTTTATATTTTAAAAGCCTTAAACAAAATAAAAGTGCCCCTAAAACGTCAAATTTTAAAATCTTTAAAGATAATAGCATATTCAATAAATTCAATTCATAAAAGTAAATTTTTGAATGATTCACTAGATCACGCTCAACTTAACTATATCCAACCACTGGCTTAGAACTTTTTCTCGCAGTTAAAAAGGTAACTAAATATGTTGTGGTGTATGAAAACTAAAACGTAACATACAGTATATTTACAGTAGACCTACTATTAAATTTTCCAAATTTATAGGGTCTACGATTTCCTTGAACATTATTTCAATGTTCAGCTTACAATCCAATCTAATAGTTTCTAGACAAAGGAACAGTGGACGGTGGTATTTTTAGTCCAAAGCTGCAGAGAGGCGATAGGAAATCCACCTTAAAGTAGCGGGTTTATCTCCCCTTTTTAATATGATGGGTAAAAAGTGGCTTGATAAATAAATCAAAATCAATCAATGTGAATTTTGTTCAATATAAAACAAATCATCGATAGGATGCAAAATTATCTGGCACCTGAAAATGATATTAATTACTTTAGTGACAACGCTTAAGAGAAACGAAAATGTCAAGTACGTTTAAACTCATAAATAAGTCTATGGTGTCACAGAGAAACAAACCGGTGGTGTCACATACAATATATTAAATAGATCTAATAAAGTTTTGATCAAAGGGGAGCTGGTGGTCTAGGAGTAAGGTGTCAGACCTCTGTGTTAAGGGTACGGGGTTCAAATCCAGGTCCCGGCACAGGTTTATCTGATCACCAAACTCCTCCTTCACCTCTGTCAAAGTGACAAAGTAACGATTTGTGAATTTATGGAATGCCAGTATCCTACCGTGGCTTGGAACTCACACTAAACTGTAGGTCCCCTCTGATTTCAACCATCATCATTCTTACGTATTATGCTACCATTTGGGGATAGTGGAATTCACCTTAAGAGCCCATTTCAGAGCTATGTGTTTGCTGGTTTGCATGACCAACTTACGTAACCTATACAGCCTCGTAAATACATCGCAGGAACAAGGGATTTGTTTTGTTTTGTAAAGGAATAATGTAAAAGTAAGACCAGCTTCTAACTTTTTTTGTTTATTAGTTAATTTATTTTTTATCATTTGTGAAAATATGCTAAAATTTTCTATTTTTGATACAGCCTAAAAAATTTATTAACGCAGCGTTTTGACTTTATATAAAAGGAGTTACCACTTTTAAATTCTTTAAGATAAATTTACCATAAAAATATGTATAATCCAAAGCTTAATTATCGAGTAATTTGTTATCTACTTAAAGGCTGTAACGCTAAAATCTCTCCCTTGTTACTAGGGCTATCTCTGGACGGAACACTGAACAATAGAGGGGTGGAGCCAAGAGTTGGTTAGGTCACTCCCAAATGTTACCTCGCTCCAGCTGACACTCAAAACATTCCCACACCAGTCATCACTAAACAAACAAGCCCAAACCAAAGGGTATCTAATTCATTAATGAATTATGTACTTTTCAATAAGCCAGATATTATTGTTTATAATGTATTTTACAAACCAAAGTTGACGTGAAACTGTACTACCATCCGCTAATATAAAGAATGTGTGCCAAGTATAGAAAAAAAAATTAGGGATTGATACCCATTTCAGTGGTCGAACGGTCTAAGGCGTCACTCTCATTTTAGATTGGCCTGCTGCTAATGGAGAAATAGGGGTTTCAATCCCAATCGTGTGTATTGAGGGTAGATTTTCCTAAATGGTTTCTCACTCTCCTTCCACGCGAATGTGGGTAGATTACCTCTAAGATTCTTCCTTTCTCATCCCTTCTCCATTAGATTAAATATCATCTATGCGTATAACCTGAACAGATAGTAAGACGTGGTGTTGTAAAAATAAAATCAATTAGGGATTGAACTAACCATACCTAAAAATATTAGATCTAGTAAACCCCTAATGCTGCGTGAGCCCGGGTACAGAAAGGGAGCGATTAGTTCAAATAATCGTTCATAGTTTGTTTGTACAAACCTTACCAATTTAGTAGTCTGCATACAATATGTAGCCATGTTATAGATTTTATTTTTGTAAGAATCTGAGTGTTCCGTGTATCTGTTATTAGAACTAACTAGCTTGTATGCCCGTTCTTCTAATGGGGAATATTTAAGACGCTTTATTTTTATTTATAATATAGAATTATCCAAAGATAAAAATATCCAAAAGTGAAGATATTTTTAAATATTAATCGTTTATTTGTTTAAATGATAATGATAAAACGTGAAACATAATCAGGCCGACTAAAACATTATGTCAAAATAGGGATTTACTGTAATCCAAAAATCGTTGCATTAAAGCGATCATAATAGAAGTGTAACCACCTTTGAGTCCCAGAAATAATAGTCAGGATGGTTACAAAAGAATAACAGTATTTTAATTACCATAAATATAATAGATGTACAATAATCGATTAGCAAAAGAATCACATATGGTATGACGTACAAATTTATAGGCATCGATATGTATCATAACATATCGCTAGAGTAGGTAGCCCGTATCGCAAACATATTATCACCCATAACTATTCATGAGAGATGTTTTGGTACATAACGTATAAATTAGAAACATTTTCATGATTTGACATATAATTTTACTAAAGGTGCAATTGTCTAGAAAGATTAGAATTTGAAACATTAATATAATTCAACATCTTACTTCACTTATGGTGAAATTGACTAAAAATATACTAGAAATATTAGAATTTGAAACATTAACATAATTCAACAAATTTCACTAAAGGTGAAATAGTTATTTCACTTACGGTGAAATTTACTAGATAGATTAGAATTTGAAACATTAACAAAATTCAGAAAATTTCACTAAAGGTGAAATAGACTGAAATATTGGGGTGGTCCTTACCGATATTTTCGGAAATTATACTCTTTTAAAAGTTCTTTAAATTAGTAATCTATCCGATTTTTTCTATTCTCCTAGAAGCTATTTGAAGTATGTATCCTTCCAGGAATATTTAAAATTTTTATACCTCTAGAGTTTAGAAAGTAATTTAAAAAGTCCTCGCCCAGAGTTTTTTTTTTTAATTTATAGTTTCTAAAAGCTATTTGAAGGGTTCTTCCCTCTGAAATGCTTTTAAATTTGGTTGTTTCAAGAAGTTATTTAGATTGCTCCTCGCCTGAATTTTTATCAAAATGAGATGCCTTTAAAATCTATTTAAAGTTGTCTTCACTCGGAAGTATTTTGAAAATTGTATCTGCTTGAAAGTTATTTGAAATAGCCCGCTTCTGGATTTTTTTAAGTAGATGCCTCTTGCAGATGTTTGAAGTGATCTTCTACTGGCCGATTTTTAAAAATTAAAGGCTTTCAAAAATTATCGCAAGAAAATTCTTCAAAATTACAATCTAAAACTTATCTAGAGTGGCCCTTGCCTATATATTTAGAGGGCCCTAGAAGCTATTTAGAGTGCTCCTTGACTGATTTTTTCTCACAGTTACACGACTCTAGAAGCTATTTGGAGTGGTCTTCTCCAGACAATTTTTGAATATTTAATACAGTTAGAAATCATTTGGAGTTCTACTTAGGGCAATCTTTTAGCTTAGTATTTGATATTGTCGGGGGATTTGAAATGTATCTAGGTGGGCGTAAATTATTTCCAGGGGGCTAATTCGTACCAGGGACAATGCCCCATTACCCCTCGATTCCACCACCACTGACCCTAAGTAGCTTCATAAGAATATATTTCAATTTAACTTTTATTTATGGAAGCTATTTAGAGTAGTCCACTTCCGGATGTTTTTAAAAATTCCATATCTTTATATTTTATTAGTAGTGATCAAATCAGAAGCGATTAGAAGTTATTTAGAGCTATTATTAATTGTAATAAGAATTAAATGCACCCTTCTCACAATAAGTAATTATTTCTTACATTTGTGTGTGTGTGTGTGTGTGTGTGTGTGTCTGCCCCATTAAACACAATATTTGAAGTAACAAAAGGGGGGCATAACTGTGGGCCTACCCCTGAGATATTGCGAGTTTATCTCACTACGGCAAATCTCGCCATGCTCAACTCGAACTCGTAATTTAATATCCGTAAAGTAGCTATTCTTGAGTTTAAAATCTCCCAGCTCGTGTTTAGTCTTCTAATATCATATTAAACGAGAAATTCAGAACTACCGGTGTCAAAAATTTTGATTTGAGATTTAATTTATAGCTGTATGACCGCACCCTTCAGCCATTTAAACAACAGGAAAACAAAATTTTTGTCTTCGCCATCTTTGTTTTATCTCGGTATTATTTTTGTGGTTTAAGTTTAGCTCAATAAAGACTAACTAAAGATGGCCAAAGCAAAGCAAAAGCAGATTATACTTGATGTATGTATCATACCTTATGTTTATTTGATTCGCTAAATGATTAAATAAAACGCTATTACTAGTATAACTATGATATACATCATGTATGATCTATATTAATAAATTTAATAGGTACCTAAAAAGACAAAATTAAATAACATACAACCAATGGATGCCTTTCTATTTGAATAACACCGTAGGCCCTATATTAAGCCTGAACAATTTAATAAAGGTCTTATCACTCAGCTCAAAAGCGTATTCGCGTTCACGAAATATACTTAGAATTATATTAAATTCCTTTTCGAATTCCGCCATTTTACATTTTGTCCAACAACAAATACTTCCAGCTATCTGTTGCAGGATTGACGATTCCGAGGGGTGGAACCGCAGTGAGATCAATCCGAATGAAAAAATATCAATCCATAACGATTTTTTTTTTTTCAAGAATAGCTAGATATAAAAAGTTTCGAGATTGTGTCAAGTGAACGCCCGATCTCGTATTGGAATAGACTCGAAACATCTCGGGGATAGGCCTACTGGGCCCTTCTGTAGACACGCCTTTGGAGAGAAAAAAAATGCAAGTTTTAAAATGTCTTGGTGATCGTAAAAGTTCTACCAAACTAGCCAAGAATTTTGTAGTTGGAAAAGCCAAAGTGACTGGAAAAAAAATTAATTCTAAAATGTAATTGTTTAGTTTCTCAACATTGATTGAATCTCTGAATAGTCTTCGAACATTGAAAGAGTAATTATTTTCCAAGCTTGACGGGGCACTTTTTTTTAGGCTAACTAAAGAAAGGGGGGAAAGAATGCCAATAAATGGCCCCCTGATTAGATTATCGGGAATTTCGGACTATCAGAGCTTTAATCTATTTGGTGAAAGTCAATCAAAGTGTATGATGTTTATGTTAGTTGTATTAAATTTAGATAAGTTCACTAACACAAAATAAATTAATTGAAATATTTTTTTCCCATAAATAAAAGATAAACACCGAATTGCTTTGAAAATTATTAAAAACAGATGTTTAATTTATTTGATATTTAGTGAAGAGCTAAGCGTTTTGGTTAATTTCTTCCGTTATTTATAAAACATTTTCTTATTATTTTGTCCTTCAAACTTTAGTCCAATTTTTATTCATACAGTATTAATATTGAACATACTCTAGTATAAGCTACATAATATATTTTAATATATCAGGCCAACTATTTATATTTAAATTCCATATTTTATAATCCTTAAAAACAATAAAACATTATATATAGTAGCTATGTTGACAATTTAAACCTAGTAACATATAAAATTATATGCTACTGTAAATGTGTTGAATGAACGACCCTAAAATTATTTTATATTTAAATATATATATATATATACATACATATATATTTAAATATATATACATATTTATACATATTTATAGCTTCTTATTAACTATGTAAAACAATCCCAATATACACACGTTGTGTGTTTATTCAATTCCGATATAGCTATTTTGAACTAAAGAATTAAGGTAATTTTAGAAAAATTTAAAATTTTCAAAATATTATTTAGTAAATGAGCTTTAAATTAATTTATTTTAGAAAAATTAACATACATTAATATCCATAGTATAAATTATACCAATTTTTAAAAAGTCACCAAGATAATTTTGAAAATTAATTTCTCAGCAAACTAAGCCCTATATTTAAATGCTTATTTTTTTAAGATAAACAAGCAAATTGAGTTACTTATCACGGAAAAAACTAATCTGATTCTCATTTTAAATCAACTCATGTGTGCCATTTTTAAAATATTACAGTATTATTTGTCGTTTCAAACAATCCCGATATCCTTTTTAAAAACAATCGTTAGATGTAATTTTTGAAATATTTCAAAATTTAAAAAATTTGTAGTCTGTAAACCATCCTTAATTTGGGGGCTAAAGACAAAATCAAAAATGGAATAAAATCCATCAAACCATCTCCGCTTTATCCCTTAGGGAGGACAGACAGACAGACATACAGAGTTGTAAAATCTATTTTTTCGGGTTTAGAATCACATAAAACATAGATTCAGCATAATCTCGAAGCCAAAATGTTCACGATCATTTGATCACATTACTGTTTTAATTTTTAATACAGTCAAAGGCCACTGCGTTTTACTATAGTTCAGGATTAGGGAAGAATAAGGTAGAATTCTTCTGAAAATTTTCCCGCATTTGCTCAGAAGAAGAAGAAGAAGAAGAGTGGGTAACCATTTAGGAAAAAACACCCTCACACACCCAACTAATATACGAACCCCAACCTCCCCAGCACCAGAGAATCAGACTAAATGAGCTTGACACGAGTCCACAGATGCTTATTTACATGAATGGTATCGCATCTTTCTTCAAAAAAAACAAATAGAAAGCCATTCTAGTCCACTCAAATAGGACTATGATTTGGATGAACATTAAGGGGAAAAAAATTAATATCCATATTAATAAAGTAACATAGATAAAAAAAAAGAACATCGTCTGAAAACATTGTTGTTATAGAACCAAAAACATCGGTAATACTTTTCAAACCAATTGAAACTGTAACTGAAGTGTATTTGTAATAAATTAATATGAAACTCAAATATCAATTCAATAATTGTATTAAAAATTAATAATAAAAATTACTATTTTTAAAACAAACACACAAATATGTCAGTCTCGGACATCGCTACAAAATATTGATGGTTGAAAATCATCTATGAGGAAAACATCGAACCTTCAACATCTCTGTTCAGTGTATATCCCTGATGGACGGTCCAATAACCATGTCCCGTTTCCCGTATAGAGTTGATCCCACCAGTCAATCTCGCTGTAACTGAGCCAACTTTTTAGGTAAAAGGCTACACTTGTGAATGTAGTAATAAATCTATCGATCAAATTTACAATTTTTATGGGTAGTTTTTTTTAGCACCGCATCTACTACCCGTATGGGTTATGCACCTATGTAGGCATACTAGATTTCTGTAATGTGTGAAAGGGAAAGTGGAAAATCATTTAGGATAAACCACGCTTAGTACACCTGACCGGAATCCAGGCTCGATATCACCGCCTTGGCAGTATAATCTATTGTGAGAGTGACGCCTTAAGCCATGCGGCCAATGAAGTGGGTATTAATAATTAAAAGTCTTTCATTTATCAGCAATTCTTGTAAAATGTGTTCGATAATTAAAACCTTATAGTAAAAGATAAATAATTTGAGTAAAATTTTGTTAAATGTGTTAGGTACCTACAAAAAAGAATATATGCAACATTTAAACTATTAGCATCCTGAGTGATTTAAATATTGGAAGTTGGAACTCAAGAAGCTTATCTGCACTTGAGTTCAAGCTATTTCTGTATTTTTTTGCTTTACTTGGGGGATATAATGACTCATAAATACCTGGAATGAGTTATGGAATGATTGACACTCAAGGACCCCCACCTAAACAGCTTTTACTCCTTCACTAAAAGCTTACATAATTTAGGCTCCAGCCCCCGAGATGATAGTTTTATCTTCATATCCTTCAACATTGAGTCCCCACCTCAGAAATGAATTCCTCCTAAAGACAAGAAAGCAGAGGTAAGATAAGGTCAAATGGGCAGATCTAGAACATTAGCCACATCCCACCCCCACGATTTAAACAGTCAAATATATTATCAGCACCACGTCTTACTACCCATTAGGGTTATACTCACACGCTAACGTGTAAAGGTGATTATGAGATGAAATGGAGGACATACAGCTTAACGTGGAGTCCGAACCACAGTGGAGGCCTGGCATTCCACACATTCACAATTTGTGATTGATACACGTCTTGTTAGAGGTGAAGGAAGGGTTTGTCAATCAGATGAATCTGTGCCGGAACCGAGGCTCAAACCCTGGACCCTGAGCACATAAGTCCAACACCTGAGCCCTAGACCGCCAGGTCACCTAGTCAAATATGTATCAAGTGAAATGACTATAACCTGGCTAAGTGGCTCTCTATAATAATTTTGGCATCACTTTCTTATAGCTACACGTTATTGGATTGTCTGTAAGTCATGTTTAACTACAAGATAAATTATTTTAACATCCCTTACTTATGGCAATATAAAGGTTGGATTATTTAGCTATACGATAAGCTATTTTAACATTACCTACTTATGGCTAAATAAGTGTTGGATTGTTTGTACGTCTAGCTATAAGAAAAGTTATTTTGCCATCACTTACTTATGGCTAAGATAGTGTTGGATTGTCTGTAGCCTACGTCTTGCTTTAGATAGGTTATTTTAACATGCTTACACAAGTGTTGGTTTGTATACACACAAAGCTAAAAGATAATTTAAATTACTTCACTTTCTTATGCTTACACAAGTTTTGGTTTGTATGCATACAAAGCTAGGAGTTCAGTTCAGATTACATCACTTACTTATTGCTACAAAAAAAATTATTTTATGCACGTAAAGCTAGAAGATTAATGCTTATGATATAGTTAATTTATAACTGCATAGGTTTTATATATATACCTTCCACACGCAACTAGATGACAAATGCTGTTGATGCCACTTATAGCTAAATAAGTTTTGGACTATGTGTAGGTTAAACTAGAAGATGTTACTTATAGCAACCAAGATTTTGTAGTGCCCTAGACACTGGTACCGCCAGACCCTGGACAATAATTTTAACTGCTTTATGTTTTTAATAATGTTCATATTTATTTGGTAAGTAGTAATAAATGATAACATTAAATCTCCTTTGTTATTCTTTTATTGTCTTCTTCTTTTTTGAGCGTTAGTCTTCTATGATGACATGTTTCGGTGTTATATGATAATATGATTTTACTCAGACCTGAAGATGGTATAAGATATAGCACCGAAACATGTCGTCATAAAATACTAAAGCTCAAATAAGGAGTTACAAGTAGGCCTATACCATCAACATGTCAATTTTTGACCACAATAAAACAATATAATTAATTAACTTACTCAGAAACTTCAGTTTAAAGTTTATTGTAGTTTTTTGACTAGTTAACCCTGAGCAAGATTTATTACCCTAATTCATGGTTTAAATTTATTATTAGTTATAAAAATGAATATATTTAATATTAATAACATTTGTTTATAGCATTAATCACCTATTCAGTATTATATTTTCCATTGAAACACACCAGTAACTACTAGATGAAACCAATGTGAACACATTTTCTTAAGGGTCTTTCAGTTCCTAGCCCTCCACGCCAGGTCAATGTATGTTTTCGCTCCAGTGACTCTGCTAAACGACCATGCATATACGCCACTTTTAGCTGCAGAACTTTCGGATTTGCTATACGTCAAACTGCTATGAAATTGAGTGAACGAGCTATATCATTAAAAAACAACTTCATGTAAGAATCAGAAAGTAACGGGTGATCATTTTATTACTAGTCTCACTGCATGCAGCTCTGTATGTCTGTGTGTGTGTTGGGCAAATAATCCCGGCCAAGATAAACACCCAGCTGTGATGGAAACGTGTGTTTGAGTCAGTCACGAGGCCACTCATCGCAATTAGAGCCTGCAACTTGGGGATTGGGGGATCATCCAGGAAGTGAGTGAGTTGTACAAAGTCCATGGCATAAAGTAAAACGAAGAAAATCTACCGGCGCCAACCATAAATCTTCTTAACTTAACTAGCGCAAAGACTGTAATCGAGTCCATCTACGTGGCTAAGTGACTAAAATGGTCGGCCACAAATCGAGAGGAACTTGGTTCAACTCCAGGTGGTGATTTATTTTATTGTAATTTTATGCTTTCCGTCTCACTGCTTGTTTGGGCTACTCGCATATTTACATTAATTAAGAAGGGATAATAAAGGTGGGATTGAGTAGATATGTACCAGAATTTTTATGAAGGAGTAATGTGAAACCGCTTATGAAAAAACATCTTCAGTGTAACCAACATGGATTATAGGCTAGAGCCTTGGTCCATCTAGAGCAGATTAGATGATCACATGAGTTGCATTGGTATTCAACGTGGGGTACGCGAAAACATATTAGGAGATAAGTAAAATTTAATATATACTCATACAATATATATATTCTTTATATAGGCCCTATATTATTTAATGATAAACAATGAATAGTCAGGGCCAAATTTAGGGCTAGAAACAAGAAACCCGGACGTAAGGACATGCGAGCTGAGGGCGATAGTTTTATTTTAAATGTAGATTAAAGAATATGTAGGGTATATTACGTGACTTATTCACCAACAATTTTGAGGTTATAACGCTGAAGATAAATGAAATCTGCGAGAATGCTATAAACAAATTTGAACACCGCCCCAGTGGTTATCCCACTGTAGGTGGCTCCAAGAAATTTAGCTAACGACGTTGTCTATTTGGAGATTTCGAAGCTATCTTGCGAGGTGGGTTGCACAAAGGAGTCCAAACACCAGCACATTTATACACCAATGTATGAAATTGAACTATAGCGAGAAAAAAGAACAATTTACCTTTCAAGGTCTCTTGTTTATCTACTTATTTCACTTCCCCTCTTTCCCCGACGAGTTTACATATTCATTGTACTATTTGCGCCTTGAAAACATTGAATTGATTTTTAAAATTATATATTTCTGGTTTCCTATTATAGATAGACATATGCTACCACAGACTTTTTTAATCCACATTCTAGCAGGAATATTCCTCCAGGTTGTTCTCGTGACTAACACAAAGAGCCTAAGTGGTAGATTATCTATAAAAAAATACTTGTACAATAAACTACTTCAAGATAAAAGTAATAAATAATTTAGCTAGAATAAAGGACTATTTTTAGAATTATTTAAGAATGTATGGTTTTTGTTTCAAGGTTATATCTTGAAAACTCTCGGAAAAAAAATCATAAATTCAAGAACGTGGTAAATACTGTATTCACCTGCCGTGAAGTCACAGGTAAGCAAGTCCTTAATTTAGTTGTATAAAGATTAGTTCCGTTATCTTATTACAAAATGTCTATATAATAATTTTCGACGGGCCGCTACACCCTCACATCAGTTACCTTCACTAATTCTAGTTTTTCGATAATATAATAAAAAGATTGCCAACCCATATTTGTTTGTAAAGTATTACCTATAGCTAAAATGCTATAAAATAAAAACAAATGGTATGAATCCAAATAAAATACTAATAATTGAGTCTGTTATAGATTTATTTGGCACAGCGTTTTACTATCCGTTCAGGTTATATGGATATGCACTAATTATTCTAATGTTTTAGGGTTGAGGAAGATTAAACTTAGGGAAGTGCACCCGCATTTGCGTGAAGATAGAGTGGGAAAGCTTTTAGCAAAAACTACCCCCAGTACACCCAAATGGGATCGAACCTCAATATCCCCATCGTTGGCAGCCAATAGATTACCAGAGAAGCGCCTTGGACAATGAGGCCACCAAAGCGTGTTCTTATGGAATTATATGACATAGTAAATATAATTTTATTTTAAAAACTGTAATAAGTTTTTTAAAATTTTATAAACAGTGTAACATTACACTAATCTGCTTTCTGGTTTATAATAATTATTTTAAAATTAAATTTTAATCAAATCAAGAGTGAAAATGAAGTTGATTTATTCTCATTTAATTAATTTAAATGTATGTATTTACTCTGGTGAAGTTGAGGTGTGACACCTTTTCTTACACTTAAGCAGGCAAAAAAATTATTCATCGTTCAAATATTTAAAGAAAGTAACTTAATCAATGAAAATATTAATAAAATAAACTTTAGAAACTAAACAATCAGAAAATGTTACACACATCTATTAGACAATCATCGGTTGAAGTGCGTCTTCAAGCGTTCTGTGCTAGGGTAAGTTAGTTTGTAAATCATGGCCTAATATATTATATTTGTATGTGCTTAGAATGGTTTCTTAATTAACTCCAATAAAAATACTTTAAATTAAAGAAAAAAACATCCGTTACTAATGTAACGAAAGTAGACGACAGTGATGTATTGTAAAATTCAGTCCAGGTGTAATTAAAAAGTGTTTCCCTCAATTGCTGCCTCTTCACCTTCACCTTCCACAGAAATGGAAAATGCGGACAAAAAAAAAGGTAAGAAAAACATATAATGACATCTAGAAAATAAATATGGTTGGTAAAAGGACCCTGTTGGTTTTAATCGTGTACTGTGCTTATCATGGAGGTGAGGGTTGGGTTTGGTCTGTAATCCTCCTTGAAGTTGTTGGACTCACCTTGGAATTGATAAACTCATCAAAGAGAGGGTTAGCCACTTACACATATTATGCATAAACATATACATGAGCTGTTAATATATTATTCAACATTCATACACATAAAGCTTTGGTTTAATATCATAAAATATATCAAAATATGAAAATAAGAGAATGTTTGTACAAATTAATAAATGTATAGTATACAGCCAACGAAGCGTGCTCTGGGTCGTTCTTCACTCATATCTTAAGGAAAATTATGCACGTTATAAATTGGTTATGGACCTAATTTAACTCCACATGAGTAAGTATGATAAAATTTTTCCCTTCAAGAGCTCCTTCCTCTTCTAAGACATTGAAATATATCTGCTTTGCTCTTAAGAACTCACTTGGAAGTAAGTATTTCCAGGTTGGAGACCTATGTTTTTCGTTCGATCATAAACTGCCGTGTGGTAAAAAAAAATGTACTCGAGTCCTTTTAACACACTCGATTAGTAAAAAATTATTATCTTCTGTGAGGCAGAAAACACCGTTCAGAAAATTGGATAGGGAAAGAAAGAGAAATGAATTGTTCAGACAAGGACAACACAGTCGATATTCAACCTTGACACTACAGGTAAGAACCACAAGTAGTATTTGTAGAAAATAAACAAACAGATTGGGAGGTACGGGTTTAAATGCCAGCTAAGAACACTTGACGTGTTTTTAATTTATTGTTTTGAAAGCTATTAACATAAATACAAATACTATAGTTTATATAATAATATGTACTTTACTCGGCACACCAAATGAATTCATAAAATAAAATATAACTAATATATTTGTAAAGTTAATTTATTACAAGTTTTTGTGACATATATGACCAAAATGAAAATCTCATGGCGTCCTTGTAAGAATTTTCACAAGTGTTTTGTTTTTAATTTTTTTTATCCAAAGTGGAATAAAAGGGTAGAATATTACACAATTAAGTGTTTTTAGTTTGTGATTAAATATATTTTGTAATGAAATACATAAATACAGTTATAGATTAAAATAGCTTTGGAAACCAATAAACTATCAATGACTCACATCGTGTGCCGTGGCAAATTTAATTCAGAAAAACATTGAAAAACAAAACTTTCTTCTGTTTCTTTATTTTCATCATTTTGTGGTAATATACTTTCTTTATTATATTTTCTTAGCATTCATCCCCTTCAAAATCTTGCGGCACATTTGGCCGAACTCATGACACTCCTAAGTGCCGCGGAACACCGGTTGGGAATCCTTGCTCCAAATGGACTAAAGGCGTTCACTTTGTCAACATAACTAATTAATTAAATGACTACTTTATCATATATTTCTTGCTGGCACTCATTGCGGATGTTGTTATTTAAAACTCGAAAGAGAGTTTATTGCTAATGACTGACAAAATCGGGATTTAAATCCCGGTAGTATCAAGGCGTGATTTTTTAAAAAGTGTTAATAAATACATATACCTATATAAGAGATATCAGCACTATGCATTAAGATTATTTCAATGTCGACGTTAGTGTTTTCTTTCGTAATAAATGTTGATATCTTACATTTTGTTTTATTTTAAAATATACTCCGTTTAAATTATTTCAGAATAGATTGTCCTCCTCTTAATTTTTTTTTTATTTGTTGACCCTAACTGAAGATGTTTAGCCGGTATGCAAGAACGGAAGTAGTTGTTGAAATGAGAGTTCTGGCTCACCTTATCGCATAAGGTTAACAATGATCATACACATGAAATGTGTAGGATTACTTTCTCCCTTAAGAATAGCTTTGATCAGTGGCGGATCAAAATATATTATTTTGGGTGGTTGGAATTTATTTCAAGTTTTATCTTGGGCCCTCCTTAGAATTCGAATGCCGATTGACAACCTCGCCAGACAGCAAATTCGATTAACTTGGCAAGAATAAGACTAGACGAGCCTCCTTCCAAAACCTGTGTGACCTCAATGAAACATGCTCTAATTTGGCGGTAATATTCGAGTGTTGGAGATGGTAGTAAGGAATATTTGTGTTGGTCTAAAAATGAGATAAAATTTTAGTTAAAATGACCACTACAATCGCTTGCAGTTGAGCATGTAAGATATGGTATATCCGCGTAAAAATATATCAAGTGAAGTGATGTTTATTATTATTAATATTTGTACCATGTCCCACAACCCGTTCGGGTTTAACGTGGGATCCGAACCACGGTGGAGGCCTGGCATTCCACACATTCACAAGTTGTTATTAATAAACGTCTTGTCAAGAGGTGAAGGAAGCGTTTGGCAATCAGATAAATCCGTGCCGGGACCAAGGATTGAACTCCGGATCTCTAGCACAGAAGTCCAACACCTTACGCCTAGACCACCAGGTCACCAAGTGATGTTTAAAAACTATAATCACCATGAGATGTGGCCCAAGCAATTTTAAAAACCCGACCTCCTCAAGGTAAAATTCAAATATCTAATGGCTCAGAACTAATCCACCATTAATTTGAAATACATCTAAAACCTTAGCATAATAAGGTAAACAGTAAATGATAAATAAAAACAATCTGATACTTTAAAATGTAATTTTATGTGTAGTAGTAAATATTTAATAGTTTAGAAGGTATTCAGTCGATTGTATTGAAATATTTACACGTTCATCTATAACAAGTTATGAATTCAAATATAACAACTTAAACACTTGGCTTGGAAAATTTGATGTATTTAATTTTATCAGTAAAAACAACTTTCAAAGGCAATTAAAAAAAGAAAAAAAACATTTTTTTTCTGAATTAAAACAATAGAATCAGTTTTGTTGAGAATTTCCTTTAATGTTGCCGGTGCACGATTCCCCTTTAAGCGACTCTGAGCGCGGGATTAATCCTACATAGCTCAATGTTAGAGCATTGGCACGTTAATACAAGGGTTACTGGTTCGATTCCAGTGTCTAGCTGCCATTTTATAAGTTTACGAATATAGAAATAGATAGCACCTGTGTAAATAACGAGGAAATTCTGGACGTCCTCAATGTGTCCGAGCGTTACGGGTGATGATCCCCTTAAGATCCTCAAAATAGGCAATTACAAGTCTGACATTTATCATGGGTAGCCCCACTCAGCGCTATGGTGTATGAAACCATTCATAGCAACTCTAGTTTAAAATAAAGATAGTATTGCCGCCAATAAAAAAATGCAGCCAGGAAACAATCGGGTGCATCAGTCAAGCCAGGCGCTCATAGCAATCATCCAATATTTTTATTGCCAATATTACAAACTGGAAAATATTCGAAGCCAATTTGCGGAATATGACCATTTAAAATAGCTAAGTACACGCACGACATGTTGCTTCGTGTGGTTTTGTCATTGGTTAAATGGACTGTGGAATAGAGGGTAGGTTAGGCCAGTGGCCTACAGTACGTGCGCAATAACTTGAGAATGGCTGAAAAAACTATTTTTAAAACATTTCTAATTTTGACGTGGATACGTCTTTAAATTTGCTACCATACGGGGGCAATCCAAAAAACCTAATGATAACGAAATCGGGGGATACAGTTTGGCGTTGTAGTTTCGAATCTATCCTCTACATCCAAAATTAAATTATACCACTGGATAACTAGGATCAAAGAATGCATTACGATACGCGAGAACAGTGACGCATTGCGCGCGGTGGAGGGGGAAGCACCGCCATTTTGAGGTTATTTTGCTGTGTATCGAGATTTGCAATTAGTATAACTTTTGACTCGGAGAAGCTACGATGTTCGTTTAAGTTTTAATCGTCAGCTGTCGTCAAAATCTATCGATTGTATATAAAACATTAGTTTAAAGTAGTGACAGTGAATATAATAAGGTGTTAGAATAAAAATATATTATTAAAAATACAGTTTGGCGTTGTAGTTTCGAATCTATCCTCTACATCCAAAATTAAGTTATACCACTAGAGGATCAAAGAATTCATTACGATAAGCGAATAAGCGAGAACAGTGACGCATCGCGCGTGGTGGAGGGGGAAGCGCCGCCATTTTGAGGTTATTTTTCTGCGTATCGAGATTTGCAATTAGTTTAACTTTTGACTCGGAGAAGCTACGATGTTCGTTTAAGGTTTAACCATCAGCTGTCGTCAAATACATAACGTATTCACGTACAACACACGGCCGTGTTCATGACACAGCTACACCCCATTTTTTTTCTTTTTCTTTTAGCACCACGCTTTACTACCCATTCGGGTTGTACGCTTATGTACTAATACCACTAATGGGCTTAGGGATTACTATGACTATATTTAGAAGAAGTGTACCAGCATTTGCGTGGAGGGAGAGTGAAAAACAATTTTGTAAAATGCACCCTAGTACACCCAACCGAGATTCAAACCTTGAGCTCCTCGTCATCGGCAGTCTAGTCCAACACGAGAGTAGCGCGTTTTATCCTGCCGCCATCAAAGCGGGTTATTTTCTCGTATTAAATTTGATTTAGGGAGGGAGATAATATTTACCCACTGTTGGCAGATTTGGAAGAAGTTAAGAGGAAAGAGATCAAGGTGTCTGGATCCCTTTGCCCAAAATCTCGACTAACGACACATTTACTTAAATTTAAAATGTACTGTACAGTATATATCTTGTAAGAATATTAAAATAAAGATTATGCTATCATTGAGTCGTAAACTATGAATTATTGTAATATATTCTACCAATAGTTACAGGACATTTTTGCTGCCATTTTGAGTCGCACAGTCTTCCTAGGTATTGTGTCGGTTGCACCTGACTAATTTTGTGGTTTGTGACGTCAATAATCATTATAATTATGTAGCTAGCAATAGAAGAATAACGTACGCAAACTCACAGTAAGTTTTTTTAGTGATTGCGTTTGGAATTTAATGAACTTGTTCATTTGAAAACCGCAAGACAACATTTATACACCGTCCACACGCCATTAAGAGTATGTGCGAGTGGTCTGGACCTTACTCCTTCCAACATCACATCCCTTGATTCAGACAGATTTTTGTTGATACCTTTCATAATTATATGATTATAGCAGGCTCTCTCAAACCTATCACTCTATTTCGAACAGCTGAAGGGGAGATTGGTAATTAAAACTAGATAAGATGTAACACCAAGAGTGTTTTTTTTCTTAAATGGTTTTTCACTAACTATTTCCACGCAATTTCCGGTACATTTAAACAAAAGTCTACCTTCTTCATAGCTACATGGATGGGTAGTAAGATGCTGTAATAAATCAAACAACAACAAAATTGTCGACCTAAACATTAAGTCCCGGAGAGGGTTTACTATCAAATAAAGGTCATTCGACATTCAAAATTTTACTGCACAATATTTATAAGCGTATAATTAATAATTATTATAGTCAACCTCGGTGGTTTTCAGGTGAATTGCTCGCCTCAAGACCCAATGTTCGTGTGTTAAAACCTATCCAAGGTAGACGGATTTTTCTTGATCTATAAAAATACATAGCACAACTTCCTTCGGAGGGGAAGTAAAACTGATGGTCCCATGTTGATTATGGCATGTAAAAGAACCCTGGAAGGTTTGTGAATATATTTTTTCCGACAAATATTGTAGTCCCTTTCACTCTCGCTCACAGAAATTCTCGTGTGCTGATATAATCAGTTGGTTCAGAAAGTACACGTTAAATACCTCAAATAAATAAATTAACTATAAGCTGTAGTAAGTGATTGATTTCAAATCATTACAGTTTACGACTTATAACAGGTCAAACTTGTATTCTATTTTTATTTTTTGCGGACAATAAGTGAATAGGGTTAAAATTTAGTAGCCTACAACTAAACATTCATATGAGGTGTACATAATGAAATATTAATAATATTAATAATATAAATATTATTAATATATGTAATATAAATATTATTAATAGATATTATTAGTATTAATAATAAGTATTAATATATATCATTAATAGTGTTTCATTGATATATATGTTATTATTATTACTACTAATACTATTACTATTGAAATTATTAAATAGTTGAATCACTCTTTATAGCTTATAAATTATTAACTTGTTAAAACTGTTTAAAAAAATGACATTAATTCCGGTTGGTGGATTAATGGAGAACAAATTCACTTACTATTTACCCACATCGGTGGTTGCATGGTCTAAGGTTTCACTACCGCAATATGCTATATTAGCGGTGACGGGGGGCTTGGGGTTTGAATCCAGTCTGGGAGTACTGAAGGTGGCTTTGCCAAAATGGTTTCTCACTGTACCTCCATGCAAATGCGGATAAAAACTTTCCTGATATTTTACCTTTCTCACCCATTCTTCACTATCGTAAGAATACGGATACTCCTAACGGTTGGTGAGACGAGTTGCACTCACACACATACAATGTTATTTGTCCCCCTCATCTCAACTTAGCGCGTGCGCATGGTAGATGGTTACAGTTATCGGTTTGCGGTATGGCGCAAAAAGGTCTATACGACACTGGTCACGGTCGCTGGACTTTCCCCCACCTACACCCCTTCATAACACTCCCCTTAACTGTCCACGGTTTCCCGCTATTGTCACGTCCCGCCAAATACTGTTTCGTGTCAACTATTGCGTTGACAACTTCCTTCTAGCTAAAAGACTGGTTCACTTCCTAGTCGCTGATACCGTTTTAGATGTCGACGCCTATTAACGGAAACGTCTCCCGATATTAAATCCGGAGGGCAGCCTTTTTCTTTTGGATCGGTTACTTCCTGACTAATTTTTTTGTCTGCCTGCTATAGTGTCGTTATCGTCATTAAAGTACAAAGATATACACTAAAACAGTGTTTCTTAGCTATTTATTAAAGCAGAGATACCCCTTTAAATAGCCTATATATTTCACGCATCAGCATCCAGAGAGGTAGGCAAGATGGGGCTATGCCCCCCTAACTACTATCCATTTTACCCCTGGGATGTTGAATTGGTCTTAAGTATACAAAAATAATATTATAAATATTTAATGCCTGATTCTATTTATTTTCAATCAAACAAATTCAATTTGTGGGTCTACTAATGTATTAATAAATGTAGTAATAGCCTACTTAATATATTTAACTACACTAGTAAAACATTGTAAACCCATAGGTGACCTGGCGGTCTAGGGGTAAGGTGTTGCACTTCTGTGCTGGGGTCCGGGGTTCAATCCTCAGTACCGGCACAAATTTATCTGATTATCAAACCCTTCCTTTACCTCTGACAAGACAGCTTGTGAATGTAGGGAATGCCAGGCCTCCACCGTGGTTCGGATTCCACGTTAAGCTGTAGGTTCTCAATTTCGTCTCACAATCACCCTACCATTCATTACACATTAGCATAAGTGCGTACAACCCTAACGGGTAGTAAACCGCTGTGCTAATAATAATAATAATAATAATAATAATAATAATCATAATAATAATAATAATAATAATAATAATAATAATAATGTAAACCTATTGCATAAACTGCGTTTATTTTTCTTCACTTTTTTCAAGATTAATCTATTATATTGTCTGCCAAGGTCTTAATTATGTCCTCTTGTCAGCACCCCTACTCCACCCCATAACCGATGAGAATCAAATCTGCGGGTGCAATTGATTTCGTGGAGTGATTGGTATGAAACGTGATGTTTAGAGGTTATGATCTAGGGAAATCTTAGTATAGAGCACACTTAAAATAAAACGACTCCTTCGTGAATAAAAATGTACTATAGAAACATTAAATTAACATTATCTAACTAATAAGAAGAATATATTTACGGTACGATACTTGTAGAACTAATTGCGAATTTCCCCATATTTTCACGGCACCCCAAGGTAACCATCGTGGTAGCGTAGGTCAGGGTAATCAAGATGATTCAGAGGGCCTGGGATGGTATAACTTTGGTAGCTCTCTTCTCCACACGCAATAATTAATTTAATTTATGTGCCTCATTCAATTTTATTAACATAATACCCACATCGATGAGTATGCAGTCTAAATTTCGGGCTCACCTAGTCAGGTGTACCAGTGTTGAGGATTCCAATTGGGTGTTTACTCATTTTTGGCAACTATTCATTCAAGCAAATTCCGGTTCATTTCCTCGCAATTCTACCATCCTATTTCCTATCCACTACTGCAACTAAAATGTGTGTAGCCCATACAGCTGGTAAGACGTGGTGGGAAAATAAACAAATATTGTACATAAAATAATATTTAAACTGTTCAAAGAGTAAAGCTAATAAAATCAGTAAAAAACTATGTTTGTGTGATTTGGATCCTCCAAGTATCAGCAGCCTAGGTCAAGCTTCCTTATTTGCCCCCCCCCCCCC